>JAIUZE010066631.1:14458-33350 GCA_022085475.1 Heliosperma pusillum | reverse complement strand
ACTCAAATTGTGGGATTTAGTTGAGGGCTTACCCTCAATCAAATTTGAACAAGAAAATATGTGTGACTCATGTGCCTGATGTAAACAAGTTAGATCTTCATTCAAACCAAAACGAGTAGTAAGTACAGAGCGTCCACTTGAGTTGGTACACATGGATTTGTGTGGACCTATGAAAGTAAGAAGCCGCGGTGGATCAAGGTACGTATTCGTCCTAGTCGACGACTACTCCAGGTATGTATGGCCTATCTTTTTCTTTACTCAAATAACTTCGATGAGTTTTGTGTACTATGAAGCTCGTGCAAAACAAGTAGATAAAAATTTAGTTTCCCATTCGTACGGATCATGGGCTCAAAGAATTTGACAATCAAAGCTTTTTATAGAATACTGTAGGGAGAATGGTGTAGACATAACTTGTTTTCTGCACCACAAACCCCACAACAAAATGGTGTTGTGGAACGTATGAATAGAACATTAGAGGACATGGCCCGCACTATGCTTTTGTGTAGTGTCCTTCCTAAGAGCTTTTGGGCAGAAGCCATAAGTACTGCATGCTATGTGCACAATAGAGCTATGATTAGACCTATTCTCAAAAAGACTCCCTATGAACTTTTAAGAGGGAGAAAACCCAATATAGCTCACCTTCGTTGCTTCGGGAGTAAATGTTTTGTCCATACTAATGGAAAAAGTAATTTGAGCAAATTTGACCCACGAAGTGACGAAGCTGTTTTGTTGGTTTATTCTATCATAGTAAAGCTTTTAAAAAAGTGTTTAACAAAAAGAACGTTTTGTGCATAGAAGAAAAGTGTTTCATGTTGTATTTGATGAAGGATAATGTGCATGACAGTTGAACAGAATGAAGAAGAGACATGAATGATCCAGACTTCCCTTTTCAGGAAGACGAGCCAATTTAATAATGAAGAAGTTATTGAAGGAATCAAGATGAACTTGATAAATCCGCAAATGACCTTGAACATAGAACTGAGACAATTGTTGATGATACGAATGTCTCTTCTCAAAACAAGGAAAAGGAAACTGAAGTTATTGCTGATGATGCTATAACTTTGAACCAGAACCAAGATGGTGTAACTGAAGTTGTACCAACTTCAGCTATAACCCCAGAGTCCAACTCAGGGGAAACCAATCTTGATTCTGAATCATTTGAGGAAAGTGATAGTTCATCAGATGATGATGAGCCTAGAAACTCTAAGAAATGGAAATATAAGAGTTCTCATCCTATGGATAGTATCCTGGGAAGTTTGACTAAAGGAGTTCAAACTAGGCAGACATTAAATAACTTTTGTTCATTCTATTCGTTTCTGTCCACCATAGAGCCTACCAGCATCAAGGAAGCACTTGCAGAATCCGACTGGATCGTGGCTATGCAAGAGGAGCTTCAACAGTTCGAACGCAATAAAGTATGGCACCTTGTGCCACGACCTCCTAATCGAACTGTGATTGGTACTCGATGGGTATTCAGAAATAAATTGGATGATCCAGGAGTTATAGTTCGTAACAAGGCTCGATTGGTCGTTCAAGGTTATAATCAACAAGAAGGGATTGATTATGACGAGACATTCGCTCCAGTAGCAAGACTTGAAGCTATTCGCTTGCTCATCGCCTTCGCAACTCATAAAGGAATGAAATTGTTCCAAATGGACGTTAAGACTGCGTTTCTTAACGATTATCTGGAAGAAGAGGTTTTTGTTGAACAACCTCCTGGATTTTTGAATAACAAGTTTCAAAACCACGTTTTTAAACTCGATAAAGCTTTATATGGTTTGAAACAAGCGCCTAGGGCTTGGTACGACAGATTATCAAAATTTTTATTACAAAACAATTTTAAAAGAGGATCTGTCGACAAAACCCTATTTCTAAAATCCGAGGGTTCTGATTTACTTGTTGCTCAAATTTATGTAGACGATATTATTTTTGGTTCTACTAACAATAAAATGTGCAAGTACTTTTCAGATCTTATGACCTCAGAATTTGAAATGAGCATGATGGGAGAATTGAAATTCTTCCTAGGACTGCAGATTCAACAAACCAAAGAAGGCATAAAGATTCACCAACAAAAATATGTCAAGGAGCTAATCAGAAAATTTGGTATGGAGAACGCCCATCCAATGGACACACCTATGGTAACTGACAAAAAGTTGACCTTGGACGAAAATGGTAAGTCCGTAGATGAGACTACATATCGAGGTATGATTGGTTCTTTATTATATTTAACTGCACGTAGACCTGACATTATGTTCAGCGTATGTGTCTGTGCTAGATTTCAATCATGTCCTAAGGAATCACATATGATTGCAGTTAAACGTATCTTGAGATATTTAATTGGTACATCTAATTTATATTTATGGTATCCACTTGAGTGCAATTTCGATGTAGTAGGATATTCAGACGCAGATTATGCGGGATGTTCGTTAGATAGAAAAAGTACCTCTGGATTTGCTACGTTTGTTGGACCTTGCATAATTACTTGGGGTTCAAAGAAGCAAAATTCGGTTGCATTATCTACTGCAGAAGCTGAATATATCGCTGCAGGACTGGTATGTTCTCAACTACTTTGGTTAAAGCAACAACTATGTGATTATGGTGTTAATGTTGGTTGTATGCCTGTTTTCTGTGATAATACGAGTGCTATTGTTATTTCTAAGAACCCAGCTCAGCATTCTCGTACTAAGAATATAGACATTAGACATCATTTTTTGCGTGACCATGTAGAAAAGGGCAACATTAAACTCGAATTTTTTAGTACTGACAATCAATGGGCTGACATTTTAACAAAGGCGTTAGCGAGAAGACGTTTTGAGATTTTGCGGTTGGAAATTGGTTTAATCAGTAGCAATTAAATTCATCTTATTTATTTTGTGAACCTGCGTGACTGGCTAGAATAAGACGAGATTGTATGACTCTGTCCGCATATTTCATTGCTAGTATATTTGTGTTTAATATAATATATTTTACGTAAGTATCTTGCATATTAAGTGTTTTATGGAAATTGAGTTATGAACCACATATTTGCCAAAAACCTATCTTATTCTCTTTACTAATCAAACTAAAAATGTACCCATGTAATTCTATTTGGCCGAATTTCTCAAACAAAAAATACCTTACCATATCTTTCTATTTACCAAATTCTATCCTTACCATATCCCAACAATTAACCACCTAAGATTCCCTTTCCTACCCAAATTAAAAATTAAAAAAAAAAAAAAAAAAA
Source organism: Heliosperma pusillum (assembly GCA_022085475.1). Classification (NCBI taxonomy): domain Eukaryota; kingdom Viridiplantae; phylum Streptophyta; class Magnoliopsida; order Caryophyllales; family Caryophyllaceae; genus Heliosperma; species Heliosperma pusillum. The sequence goes on along the minus strand of JAIUZE010066631.1, from coordinate 30,124 downwards.
TGGGAAAGTTGACTCTACAAGCCGGCACCTATGTACAAAAGTACAAAAGGTACAAAAACCAACATCTTCTCATTATTACCTATCACTTTCAGCACATCAATACTCAACCAATTTTTTTTACTTCTTCTCCTTCCTCACGGCACCCACACACAAACAAAGAAAAATTTACCCAAACCTTCAACCTTCATCCATGGCTTCCACTAGATCAAAAATCTCCAAAAACCCAAACCCAAAAACTCCTAAGCCTAGTATGCCCAAAAATACCTCTCCTACTCCCACACAAAAATCACCCACCCTAAACCAAACCGAGTCCGGTGCGGGTCTTGAGGGTACAAAAAGAAGAAGGTTAAATAAAGGCAAAGGTAGACTCCAAGACGAAGCTACAACCGAAGTTGCTAACACGGTTCCCGAGGCACCAACACGGGTTACATTACGTGATTTTTCGCCTCAAGAAACATCTTCCAGGCTTGATAAACTCCGTCTCACGAAAGATGAAAGAAAACTTGTGAACCGAGTTGCTCAGTACGGAATACACGGGGGTCGTCATTATCCAAAAGCTTGGTGTGACAAGTATAGGGCTTTAGGATTCTTTAACGACTTTTTAAACTTTCAAGAATGGGAAACCGTGGCACAGTTTTCGGGTCCAGTCTATCCGATTGAGGTAATACAGTTTTTCACTTCTGTTTCGTTAATCGATGAAGTGTTGAATGCCGTTATTAATGGCCGTTCAGTTTCGATTTCCGTGACGGACTTTTGTACTCTGTTTTCGGTTCCTGATGATGGAATCAAAATCAATCCGAGTACGTCATGGGATGAACTGACGGACATGGCTAAGTTGGAAGTTAAGAAATATTTTGATGTTGGGGCGTCTCTGTCGAGTTGTGTTTTAGCGGGAAGTGTCTCTCCAAAGTTGAAATTTCTGTTAAATTTTTTATGGAATACCGTAATTCCGCGTCGGGGAGGACGTGACAAGATTGCATGCTATGAGATGTTGGTTGTGAAGCATTGGTTGGAGGGAAACCGGGTTAATTTACCTTTTCTTGTATTTTCTCGTATTTCCCAAACCGCTTTTTCAGTGACCGAGGACAAGCTCTATTCGACCCTTGATCTACCCTACGCGATGTGGGTGTCACGGCTCCTTGAGTCGAAAGGGGTCGTAAATGTGAACAATTATGGGGTTACCGTAAAAGATGACATGTGTGACACGTTCTTGAAATTCATGAAGTTGGATGCTAATGGACCGGAGTTGATGTTTTTGACAAAAGGGGGTTCGGTCGGGTTACAGCCGGGTGGGGCTAATTTTTCAGGCATCGAGTCCAAGTTGGATTTGTTTATGGGTAGTGTGATGGAGCGCTTAGACGCGCAGGACAAGAAGATTGATGCGGTATTGGACAAGGTTGTTCAAGCCGTGGGAGTGGGCTCCTCGAGCTCTACCCGTGACCAAGGTGGGTCGGGTGTGAGTCGTGAGATGAGGGCGTGGATGACGGGTGTGGATGATTGCCTTGCTAAGTTGGAAAGGAACATTGTCGATTGTCGACAAGAAATGTATAGGCAAAGGGATCGGATGACATACTTGGTGAGCCAAGGCGGTTCTTTGGTTAAGAGTGGTACGGAAATGCGTGAGGGGATGCGTACTATCTTTGATGCGACGAAGGCTCTTTCCTTGAAAGTTCAGAACTTTGACGTTTGCCTCACCGCTCAAGCTACACATGTGTCTTCTTGCCTTGACCGTCTCTCCACTCTTGAGTACCGCACTAGGCCCGGTTATAAAGCACCCTAATCTAACCCGTCCACCCACATTGCCTTGATTTTCTATCCTTGTTTGCTTATCTCTTGAACTACTAATCCAATTCGGCTTATTTTGGCTTGTTTAAACTTTGTTCTATTCGGCCCAATGGCAATTTATACTCTATTTTGTGGTTTGTCGTTCTTAATTAACATTTACACTTGATTTTGCTTGGTATATATCGTTTTATATTGCGTATTTTGCATATCTATTTCTTGCCTTGACATGTGTTATTCTAGTCGTTTCATGTCTTTGTTCTTGTCTTTTCAATGATGTCAAGAGGGGGAAGAAATGATATGATTTGAGTCTTTGCTTAAGCTTGTTCCTTGTCAAGACTCGTTATCTCTTAAAGTCTTTTGAGCTATAACTTTGGCTAAGTTGTTATGTTCTTGCGATCAAAGTTGCTATAACTTTGGAGTGCTTTGTTTAGGGGGAACCATACTTAGTCGCTTTGTTATTAGAAATCATATGAGACTTGTCATTATCAAAAAGGGGGAATTTGTTGGACCAATTTCATAGTTTTGATAATGACATGTATTTACGTGAAAATTTGTTTTATTCGATATATCATATGCGTGTAATTGTGTGCTTTAGTCTTATTATAGCTAACAACAATTATGAGAAGAAAGATGAAAGTTAGGCATAACTTTGACAAAGTCTGTGAGACAAAGTTATAACAACTTCAGGAATAACTTTGGAAGTGAACATGGAAGTTATAGCTACCCAGGCATAACTTTAATGAAAATCGCTTCAAGCAAGATCTACATAAAACTACACAAGACTCGAGATGGAGGGTCTTTGTGATCAAGATGAAGAGATGATCCGTGTACTGAAGATCTTTGTGAAGATTAGATAGTATAGGTCATCATTCGGTAACTATTCCATTCGAGGGATTTTATGTTCAAAGTTATAGCTTTAGTCTATGACTTTGGATGATAAAATATTGATGCATGATTTTGGAAATAAAATGTTTTGAAATGTTTTCAAAAGTGAAAGAGTATTTTTATATTTATCAAAAGTTTTATTAGAGAATATATTTATAAGATTCTATTGGTTAGTAATACAACTTATGGGTTGTCATGCTACCTAGGGTTTCTAATATATTCTATCTCAATTTGTTGTTAACCTAATTAGTCCACCTAGTGTTTGAGCCATCTAGGGTTTCTTGAAAACCTAGTTTGTGCCACCTAGGGATTTGTGCCTCCTAGGGTTTCGTGAGCTAGGAATCCGGCCTCCATAGGTTTGTTTCCTTAGTTTACCTAATCTAGGATTCTACTATATCTTTACAACAATATTTTGAGATATTAAGATAAATATATTTCTATAAGATAAACCAAATAATATTTTGAGATAAAGATATTTCTAAAAGATAAGCAAATATTATTTTATGATAAGATAAGTATCTTTATTAAATATTATACTAGGGTTTTAGATCTTCTATGATTCTACTACTATAAATACTTATTCACATATTAAAATTGCAAAAATACACGAAATACACATACTTTACACGGCTATTTATTTGACTTGTGTTGTTTTTTTTCCAAAATCGTTTTAAAGCAAACCTTTGAGCAAAATATTTATTATTTTTAGAGTTTGTTTTTAAAAGAGTCGTGCATCAATTATTATCAATCGCTTGAGTGAAATACGTTATTGATAATAGTACATCATTATAAGCTTACAATTCTTTAACGGGAATCTGTGTGAGTTATATTGTACTTTCTTATTAGCGTAAGATAGTATAGAGTATTTAGCGATACTCACCTTGAGTTATAATCATAGTGTTGATTATACGAGTGGGTTGGTAATTTTTGTAATCCGTAGAAAGGTACTAAAAATTATTAATCGAGAATAGTGGACGTAGGTTTCAACGTGTGAAACTGAACCACTTCAAAAATCGTGTGCCTCTCTCTTATCTCTTTACTTTTCGTTATTTCATTACTCGTGCTTACTTTGATTAATTAATTAGTTGATTTTAATTCATAAGATCAAATAATTAATTACATATCATATATATCGAAAAAATGGGGGTAGTTTTTAATACTCAATTCACCCCCCCCCCTCTTTCGTATTCGATCAATAGACTCTACAATTGGTATCAGAGCCTCGTGCTCTTGATTGCCTTACAGCAAGGAGTCTGATCTATTTATCCTTTTTTTATTTTTTATTTTCCGCTGCATTTAATTTTATTTTTATGGATTCCAAACATCTGAAGTGTCCCGTATTCGATGGGAAGAACTACAGTCTATGGAAAAATATGATGACCCATCTCATAAAGGGTAACGATTGGGAGTGTTGGCTAATCATTAAGAATGGTCCTAATAATATCATGCTTGGAACAACTACTGGCACTTCCATCGAAAAGAAAGAAGATGACTATGTTGAGTCAGATTATAAGAAAGCTGAAAAAAATTCAAAGGCTATTAGTCTGTTGCAAAACGGCATGACCCATACTGAATTTGATCGTTTTTCATCTAGTTCTACTGCCAAGGAAATATGGGATGGTCTTGAGTTAGCCTATGAGGGGACAACTGTTGTCAAAAAGCAACGTATTGCACTACTTATGCGAAAATACGAACTGTTCTCCATGGAACAAAATGAATCGCTTGACAGCATGTCCACTCGCTTCTCTAGTATCATTAATGAATGGAAAAATCTTGGAAAAACTTTTGACTCCGAGGAAATTGCCAGGAAGATCCTTAGAAGTCTATCTAAACGACGGAGACCTAAGGTGACGGTAATTGAGGAATGTATAGATCTATCTGACCTATCTTATCAAGAGCTACTTGGAACCTTAATGGCTCACGAGATTACTCTTGATGAAGATGAGGCAAATGATAGTAATAGCAAGAATGTGGCTTTACAAGCCGAATCTAGTGAAAGACATGATTCAAATCTTGAAGATGAAACGGTGTTATTTGCTAGACGTTTTAAGAAAAAGTTCTTTAATAAACCACAAGGGAAAACGTTTAACAATAACACCAACAAATCTTATAAAAAGCCAATTGAGTCAAAAGGGTCTCTTTCAAGTCGTGGTTGCTTCAAATGTGGGGATAATGATCACATGATCAAAGATTGCCCCACATGGAAGAAAATCAAAGACAAAAATCAACGAGACAAAACCAAGAAGGAATTCAAGCAAGTAATGATGGCTTATTGCTGGGGAGATCTCGACACAGAGGACGACGAGTCAGAGGACGAAGAAGTCGCCAACTTGTGTCTAAGCAACGTCAGTCTTGAACTAATTTCTGACAGTGACAATGAAAGCGAATCCGAGATGTGTCTTGTTGGCAACTCAGATTCAGAACCAGATTCAGAAGATGACGAAGAGGTTAGTCATCTTGAACTTAAAAAGCAAGTTAAGAATTTATCTAAGAAGTCTTTAATTAAGTATTTTGAAGAAGCCTTAGATCATTGTCATGAACAGATTCTTGAACTAAAAGATCTTAAAGAACAAATTCTTGATATTGCTGAGGAAAACCAACTTCTAAAGGCCAAAGCTAAAAAGCTCAAGTCTAAAGTTATGGCAATTTCAGCTACAACTTCAGCCAAGACAAATGTTGAGAAAGAAGCTCTTGAGTCTAAAGTTATGGCTAATGAAGCTATAATCTCAGAGTTAAAGCTCAACATTAAGCATCTTCAAGCCAAAGTTATAGCTAATGAAGCTATAACTTTAGAATTGAAGAAAGTCAATTGAAGAAAGCCAAGTTGTTATCCTTGATCACGAGAAAGTAAACTCCTTTCTCACTCAGCAATTGAAAGATATAAAGGCTGAATTCTCTCAAGCCAATAGTCAACATAATGAAGAGAAACTTATCTTGAACAAACGTTTCAATGCCTTTCGTGAAAATTTCAAAAAGAACAATCCCCCCAAAGACTCGAATGTAGATCATTCGTCGTGTGAAAAAGAAATTCAGTCTTTGAAGGAATTGCTTTTCGTTATTTCGTTACTAGTACTTACTTTGATAAATTAATTAGTTGATTTTAATCTATAAGATCAAATAATTAATTACATATCATATAAATCGAAAAAATGGGGCTAGTTTTTAATACTCAATTCACCCCCCCCCCCTCTTTCGTATTCGATCAATAGACTCTACAAGTACCATATTTTTAACCCCGAAAGTTTTAGGACAAACTTTTTTGAACAAAGGGAGTTTGCAGCGAAATAAATTCCAATTATTTTGAAAATCTCTGCAGAATTGGGCCAACTTTAAATGATCATATCTGGAGCTTTACATGGTCACTTTTTCTGTTCTTTATATTTCTGAAATCTACAATGAGTCTTCTTTCACATGGCTTTTGAATCATCAACACTCATAGAGTAGAGTGTTCACAATCGAGCTTCAAAGACTGTCACACAGAAGGATGTTCTGTTTTTCTGAAAAGACCTGTCAGCACTAAAACAATAATAACTCAATATTGGATGGATGGTTTTGGTTGATTTTTTTTGGATATGAAAGCTAACATTCTTCTCTTTCATTTGAGCCATCATGGACATTTTTAATCGACCTGAGCTAAGATATATGATGTTTTGAAGTTCCTGCTGCTGCACAGTCACTTATGACCTGCACTTACTCAAAGGCTTATAACTGAAGTTACAGGAACTTTTTTTGCATTATTCCAAATGGAGAAGGAAGCTAACTCATATAGCTTCACTTTGGCTACTCATGGGTCTTCTAGTTCTACCTGTGCAGAAAATGAGAGCATCTGCAAGATGCCTCTGGAGTCTGGAATACTGCTGCACAGTTGTCAAGTGACCTGCTAGTACTCAAACCTCTATATCTAGAGTTCCATTAATTATTTTTGGTTGATTCGTTTTTGACATGAAAGCTAACATCTCTAGCTTTAAAATGAGATATCATGAGCATTGGAATTCATCCTGAGATAAGAGTTGTGCTATCTGCAAGGGAGGTCTGATTCCTGAATGCTGTGCAAATAGTCTGTTTTGCATCTATGTGCATCGAAGGCATTCCTTTCTATTAAAATGCCTTGAAGGGCACGTCCACATATGGATATTGATCCTAAAACAGTCCTAATTCATGGAAGGAGGAATGACAAGCTTGGTTTCAAAATAAGAAGACTTTGGCCTGATGAATGCAACAAACAATTTCTGAACATTGAAAGTGACCTCTAGTGGTCCTGTTTTGGATTGTTGCTCTTTCTTTCAATGTTACAGCTGCACCTATTCTTGGCCACGACAAAGACATGCCAGCTACCTTGGCTAGGTCACAAGAAGACCTTGGCAAGCCATGACAAGGACTTGTTAAGCCCAAGACAAGGACATGGCAGCCTTGACAAGGACAAGGACTTGTTCGGGCATCTTTCTTGGCATGAAATCAGTCCCTTTGGGTCTTGTTTCAGTGCAATATCATATACTAGATAATTAATATGGAACCCTTAAATATTACTAATACAACTATTTCTACACTTAGTAATGTTGTAAATCATCTTAGTAATATGAGAACTTGAGTTTATGTGTAACTTCTTAAGTTTTCTTGTGTGAGAATATAAGAGAAGTTCTAAACTTCTCTTGTAAGAATTAGATGACTTGTAGCACAAGAGAAGAGAAAATATTATCCTCTTATGCACTAGTGAGACCAGCCAAAGACATGGGAAAGGGGGGTTGCTTTTACTTTTTTTTTTACACAGCACTAGCTAAAGGTCTAGGCTTAGGTAGGTAATCATATTGTTTTATTCTTAATAAGAAAAATAATCAACACCTAAACACTACCCTCCAACCCCTCCAACCGGTTTTACCGTGTAAATTGGAGTCCATTTTAACTTTGTGATTTTGTCATTTGTCATATGGGTGACATGTGACATGTGACACATAATTTATCTTATAAATATGCATTTAACTAATTTAAATGCAATTTCATAACAAATAAATTAAACTTAACATTTTAAGTAATAATTTAAAATCACATATATAAAATGGTTCATCTCATATTTGGTTAATAAGATCTACAACTAATTGTAATCATAATCAACCAATCATGCTTATCTCAAATGTTTCATAAATATTAAGCATTCTTAGTAATGTGTAACAACCCGAAAAGTACCCAATTTTTCTAGTAAAAATGTTTTACGAATACTTTTCAGCAAAGTTAAGTTTTAAAATAGAATTTATTGTTTCGAGTCGTATTTGGAAATTCCGAGTTCGTATTTGGAATTTCTGCGAGATTTCATTAGAATCCCGTTTTAAAGTCATCTTTGACTTTTCTTGACTTTTAAGTCGTCTTTGACTTTTCTTGACTTTTTTAAGTCGTCATTGACTTTTCTTGACTTTTAAGTCGTCATAAACTTTTCTTGACTTTTAAGTCATCTTTGACTTTTCTTGACTTTTAAGTCGACTTTGACTTTCGTTGACTTTTTCCCGACTCGCCTTAAAGTTTGAAGACCGAAATTTTATTTAAAAAAATAATATTTTGATTTATTTTTATTAAGATTTATTTGAATTTATGATAATTTAATATAATTATTTTGAATTTATTCGGAATTAAAGAGAGGGTTTTACGATTTAAACCCGAGCGTCATTTAACTATTCCCGAGTCATCTTAAATCCCGAAACAAACCTGAAACTCGACTTTGGCATGAGTCACACGCCCATGTCATCTTTTTCCACTCACTTTGGATATTTTCATTATTTTGATTAATCTAATAATAATATCTTAGCTATTTATTACTTTATCGATCCGTTAACTTAAACTCCGCAAATCGCTTCAAAAACAGACCCGATTCTTCTAACATCACACGGCTCCTTTGTCCTCTAATAGGGCTAGATATTTTCCTTTCTTTTCATTAATATAACATAATATCTAGATATTTGGTTTAATTAACTTAATATCTAATTATATCTAATCAATTACCGTAATATAATTATAAAACCCGAGTCACTTCCGTAACAACAATTTCAAAACCCGACTCCATATTTTCTCTATATGTACACGGCTCACTCACCACACTTACTCACTAACTACCTTTTCATTTTACAATAAATCAAATTAAGATCTAATTAACACTTTCTTTAATCGTTCTTCATCGTTCTTCGTCGTTCTTCGTCGTTCTTGAGCAAAATCGTCATAAAACCTTCATTTCTTAGTCAAATCCGTCCTAACTTATATTTCTAGAATCTCCTCTTCGCTCTCCATCTTCAAGTACGGTTTATTTTCAATTCCGACAAAATCATTTTCAACACTTTAATTATGGAAAATCAAGTTTTAATTCTAACAAATATTTTTCTTGTCATTTCTTATAGGGGAAGATTTTGAAGACGAGTTTGGTGACTCGTATATTTTAGGAGAAGATTAGAAGACGGGTTTCTTATTTTCTTAGTTCTTATGTTTTTGGTGCTACTTGATTTTGCTAGCTAAGGTAACAATTCCGATTTACTCGACGAATTAATGTCACAAATCTTTTGTTTTAGTTCATATTATTGTTACTTATGATTTTTAGTAGTAACATGATAAGTAGTATGATTTATATGTTGTATGGAATTTTTAATATGTTAGTGTTCTTGACATATTAATATGATTTATTTATACCCATGATTTTTGTATGAATGATGGTTGAATTGGATGTTAAAATGGTTGTTGATTAATTAAAACATGTTAGAAATAATTTGGTGTGATTGGTGGTGGTGGCCGAATAAGGTGGCCGGAAAAACCAGCCCAAACCGGCCGGTTCATGCCCGGTTCAGGCCGGTCCAGCCCGGTCTGGATTTGGTCCGGGTATGGTCCTTGGGAGTTGTGTCGATACTTGATTGTTTTGTTGTTGTTTTGACGGGTTTTAAATATGTTAAGCATGCGGGAAATATTAAGAAACGGTTTTTAGTAAAGTCGATCAAATCAGCCCAAATTAGCCCAAATCAGTCCGTGGGCCCAGTCCAGGCCCATGTATTGTCCGGCCCAAAACAGTCCGTGGGTCCCTTCCATGGACTTGTGACGGTTTTTGAGTTTATCGTTATTTTATCGTGTTTTGTAATATTTGGCAATTGGGAAATGTTAATAAGTAAAATATTTAATTAAAAAGGTTTTTCATAAAATTATTATTTCTCACATGTTAGAAATTATAATACGAGATTATAGTTTAAATTGATATCCTTTAAGTCAAGCGGGTTTTAGTAAGATTTAATAATTCACATGTTAGAAGTTGTAATAAAATAACATGTAATGAATATGATGATTTTTATGTTCAAGTCTAATTGATAAAGACTCTGTTTCTAGCCGGTTTGACCAAACGGGTTTGGTCAAACTAAGATCTAGTCAGCCCCGTTTTGACTGATGACCGTCGCGGGACTCGGGTCGGGGATTTGTCTTCATGTAAGGTTTTATTTAATTAATGAATTAGCCTTAGTAGATATGAGGCGATATGATATTTGAATATGATTTATATGCAATTAGTCACATGATAGGAAGTTGGTTCCGTGACGGTGGAATTGTATGATATATGTTGTGTTGACTAAGTACCCATAGAGAATTATGAGTATATGGCGTCTTGACCATTCTAATTCTAAATGAGTAGCTTGGACCATGACATCGATAGGCCGTACTATCTTTAACGAGTATATAGTTCATGGTTAATAGCTTTTGTGTCACGGCCTGGGGGGTTTATCTCCAAGTCGGGGCATTGCTGCCTAAGAGTTCCACTTTGGGAATGGAGCCAGCTTAAGTACTAGCCAACTCTGTCTAGGGGGTCGCCTAGTAGAGATTCTTGTGTACTTTTGGTCATGAGACGGGGAATGGAATAGCTGTTGTCGCTAGGTCTGATCATTCTAGGACTAGGATGTTTTCCTACCTTGTGGTATAGCCTCGAGTTACAGAAGTCGACTATTGACTGTGCTAAGAACTTATGCCTGTTTCTAGAAGTATTGGTCTTTCATGTTTGATGATTCTATGAATCTTAGAAGGTGAGATGCAAGCCGGCTAAGGTTGATAGAGTTTGGATTACCGGTTGTTAACTGATTCACATGCTTACGTGTTGATTAGGGTCGAGGGTATCATAGCCATGTTTTAAAGGTAACCTCTGAGCTAAAATACCAGCTTCCCTACCTCTTGTTATAGATTGATAACGGATTCACATGATAGCTTTCACATGATAGGTTATATGTTAGTTACTTGTTTCATAACATGAAAAGCATATCATATATGTTAAGGTTTTGTATTTTCCATATACATTGCTTTTATGTTATTCATGTTTAATTAAACTCGACATTTCGTGGCTGGGAGAACTCGGAGTTACTCCCCCCTGACTGTGGCTTCCGTGTTTATATTTAATGCGGTTGGCAGGTTTGTGATGCATACATTGGGTACATTGACGAGCTAGCGAGCGAAGTATTTACCGTGGACCTATATTCGGTTCTTAGATTGTATATTATTATACACTCTTTTATTTCAGTATTTATACGGGAGATATGTCTCCTGTCTTGTATATTTCTTTTGTATAATATTATTTCCGTTTTGTAATGAACCTTTTTATTTATGACACCTTCGTTATGTATTATCATCTTTTATTTAGTTAAATTATTTTTTTTCTTTCCGCAAATTTGAGGGTGTCACAGTTGGTATCAGAGTTATTTTTCTCCCGACGCACGTTTGTGTACCCTTGTATAAATAACTTGACCTTAATAAAATAATAAACTTGTGAGATAGAATGGTAGGATGGGTAGATTAGGATTTATGTTGTAGTCTATTTGTTTATGCTAATTGTTAGGAGTAACTTAATATGTTTTGTTTCTTATGAAGATGGTTGGACCTCGTGTAGAAGAGATCTGTGTTACCTAGAGGGAGTATCCTCTACCGAAGATTTGAAGATTTACAAGCCTAATTGAAGCTAATTCCTTTTTCATCTATGAATTCTCTCGTCCTTATTGGATTATACTCTCTTCCTTCTATCTAAGAGCTTCTTTCTCTTCCAACCTATTTGCCTCTTGGAAATTACTCTAGATAGTTCCTCCATCTTACCATTAGTATCCTTACCTTCCTCTTGTAACATTTTTATGGATGACATAACCATCGGTTTGTGGTATATTATACTTAGTCGGAAGAACTACGAATTTTGTGAAATATTAGTGTTTGTTAGAATGAGCATGTGATTTGAGGAAAATGGTATAGATCTAATTTCACCCTATGGTGGTGAGAGTTGGTACCTCGAGGAAGAAGTTTCGAATATGGTACCTAACCATCCTATTAAGCTAGTTTCATGTTCAGATGATTATAAGGATTTGAGGATAGACTTAGGATGAAACTCTCCTAGTGGTTTTAGACTATGAAAGCTTAATGTTGCAATATCGTTTTGAGGATCGAAATAATCATAATGATAGTTGGTAGTAGTGGTTAAGAATTTTAGTGATTCTTTAAGTGTTACTTGAGAAATTGTTGGCTTTAAATTTTGAACCTTAACGGGAATAATTACCTTGTGGAATTTTAGATTTGGATGACCCAACTTGAAGAATATTGTTATAAGCGAAAACCGATGTATTGAGAGTTTGGAAGAGATAAATAAATTGATTTACGGTTGCATTGCTTTATGTTTGGCAAAAGTTAAGTGAAATAAGATTTGTGTGACTAATCTCTTTGAGGTTTTGTGATTCAACTTTTGAGGATGAGAAGGTTAATTGTTAATAATTTAAGGTAATAAATTTTGGAATAAATTGGATTAAAGGATTTCATAGGAAGTCCTTTACTTTGAGGTTGTTAGAGGTCTTGTTTCCCTAATTATAAATATTTTGATGGTGATTTCCAATAAGAGTTTTGGATGGACCTTAGAAGATTTTAATTGAAGTTGAATAATTGGGAGTTGTTACTCGATGAGTCATGCTTATTAAATATTTTGGTAGGAATCCGATGATTGAAAATGTTGAGGATATATTGCACTCTCTTGAGGACTAGATTCTGTTGCAGTTAGTATTGTCGAGTTACAATCGACATTAGAATTTTCATAGAGGGAAGATAGTAGTGGGGTTCATCCTTCTTTCTTCTTTCTTCTTTCCTTCTTTCTTTCTTCTTTCTATTCGATTTATTCTTTCGAATATTCCGTTCCTTCTATCGATTATCATTTCTCTTAGATAGATTTTTAGAAGCTTTAGTTAGAAATTTTAGACATAGATAGTAGAGTTATTACCTTTACTATAAAATTTTTGAACTAAAAGCTTTTGGAAATGTTTTATGATTTCAAGTATTTTACCGTCAAGGAGTGTTGAGACTTGTTATTGGAGACGTTCGATAACTAGTTTTCTCATTTATTGATGCGAAAATGTATCTTTTAAAGTCTTTGACTTGGGACGTCGATGTTCTTAACAGCTGACGAGAACCTTCCGTACCATTGATAAGACTCAGTATTTTATTACAAATATATTTTTAAAAGGTTTGAAATAGACCTACATATATGTCACATTACTTCTTCTAAGTTTCGAGGACGAAACTTTTTAAAAGGAGGGGTGATTGTAACAACCCGAAAAGTACCCTATTTTTCTAGTGAAAATATTTTACGAATACTTTTCAGCCTGTTTAGGTTTTAAAGTGGAATTTATTGTTTCCAGTTGAATTTTGAAATTCCGAGTTCGTATTTGGAATTTTTGAGAGATTCCATGAGAATCCCGTTTTTAAGTCAACTTTGACTTTCGTTGACTTTTTCCGACTCGCCTTGTAATTTTGAAAACCGAAATTTTATTTAAAAAAATAATATTTTTAATTTATTTTTATTTAGATTTATTAGAATTTATGATAATTTAATAAAATTATTTTGAATTTATTCGGAATTTATAATAAGGTTTTACGGTTTAAACCCGAGCATCATTTAACTATTCCCGAGTCATCGTAAATCCCGAAACACACCCGAAACCCGACTTTGGCATGAGTCACACGCCCATGTCACCTTTTTCCACTCACTTTAGATATTTTGAATTAATATGATTAAACTAATAATAATATCTAAGATATTTATAACTTTATCGATCCGTCAACGAAAATTACGCAAAACCGTTTACAAAACAGACCCGACAAGCACCATATCACACGGCTCTTTATCCTCTCTTAGGCCTTGATATTTTCCTTTCTTTTCATTACAATAACATAATATCTTGATATTTAGTTTAATTAACTTAATCTCTAATTATATTTAATCAATTACCGTAATATAATTATAAAATCCGAGTCAATTCCGTAACAACAATTTCAAAACCCGACTCATTATTTTCTCTATAAACACACGGCCCTCACCACACTTACTCACTAACAACTTTTCATTTTACAATAAATCAAATTAAGATCAAATTAACACTTTCTTTAATCGTTCTTCATCGTTTTTCGTCGTTCTTCATCGTTCTTCGTCGTTCTTGAGCAAAATCGTCATAAAACCTTCTTTTCTTATTCAAATCCGTCCTAACTTATATTTCTAGAATCTCCTCTTCGCTCTCCATCTTCAAGTACGGTTTATTTTCAATTCCGACAAAATCGTTTTCAACACTTTAATTATGGAAAATCAAGTTTGAATTCTAACAATATTATTCTTGTCATTTCTTATAAGGGGAAGATTTTGAAGACGAGTTTGGTGACTCGTATATTTTGGGTGAAGATTAGTAGACGGGTTTTTCTTTATTTCTTATTTTGGTGCTACTTGATTTTGCTAGCTAAGGTAACAATTCCGATTCACTCGACGAAATAATGTCACATATCTTTTGTTCTTTTGTTTTTGGTTCATCTTTTGTTTTAGTTCATATTATTGTTACTTATGATTTTTAATTAGTAACATGATAGGTTGTTATTTTACTATGTTGTATGAATTTTTGGCATGTTGGTTGTTCTTGACATAGTTGTATGATTTATTTATAATCATGATTTTTGTATGGGTGATTATTAAATTGGTTGTTAAAATGGTTGTTGTTAATTAAAAACATGTTAGAATTTATTTGGAATGGTGGTGGTTTTGGCCGTGTGAATGGGCCGTGTTGGGTGGCTGTGAACCGGCCGGTTCAGGCCTGGTCAGACCGGTTCAGGCCGGTCCAGCCCGGTCTGGGTTGGTCCGGGGTTTGGTCCTTGGGAGTTGTGTCGATACTTGATTGTGATGTTGTTGTTTTGACGGGTTTTAAATATGTTAAGCATGCGGGAAAATATTAAGAAACGGTTTTAGAAATTTTAAACCAAAACAGCCCAAATCAGCCGTGGGCCCAGTCCAGGCCCATGTTTGGTCTCGGCCCAAATCAGCCCGTGGGTCCCTCCCTTGGTCTTGTGACGGTTTTTGAGTTATTGCCGTTTTATCGTGTTTTGTAATATTTAGCAAGTGGGAAATGTTAATAAGTAAAATATTTAATTAAAAAGGTTTTTCATAAAATTATTATTTCTCACATTTTAGAAATTATAATACGAGATTGTAGTTGAATTTGATATCCTTTAA
Organism: Heliosperma pusillum; assembly: GCA_022085475.1. Classification (NCBI taxonomy): domain Eukaryota; kingdom Viridiplantae; phylum Streptophyta; class Magnoliopsida; order Caryophyllales; family Caryophyllaceae; genus Heliosperma; species Heliosperma pusillum. The sequence goes on along the minus strand of JAIUZE010066631.1, from coordinate 14,943 downwards.
GTCAAGCGGGTTTTTAGTAAGATTTAATAAATCACATGTTAGAAGTTTTAATAAAATAACATGTAATGAATATGATGATTTTTATGTTCAAGTCTATATGGTAAAGACTCTGTGTCTAGCCGGTTTGACCAAACGGGTTTGGTCAAACTAAGATCTAGTCAGCCCCGTTTTGACTGATGACCCGTCGCGGGACTCGGGTCGGGGATTTGTCTTCAAGTAAGGTTTTATTTAATGAATGAATGAGCCTTAGTAGATATGAGGCGATATGATATTTGAATATGATTTATATGAAATTAGTCACATGATAGGAAGTTTTTCGTGACTGTTTGATTGTATGATATATGTCGTGTTGACTAAGTACCCATAGAGAATTATGAGTATATGGCGTCTTGACCATTCTAATTCTAAATGAGTATCTTGGACCATGACATTGATAGGCCTTACTATCTTTAACGAGCATATGGAGTTTACAGCTTTATAGCTTT
>JAIUZE010066631.1:0-14438 GCA_022085475.1 Heliosperma pusillum | reverse complement strand
CCAAGCCGAGACACAAAAGCTATCAAGCGATAAACTCCGTATGCTCGTTAAAGATAGTATGGCCTATCAATGTCATGGTCCAAGATACTCATTTAGAATTAGAATGGTCAAGACGCCATAGACTCATAATTCTCTATGGGTACTTAGTCAACACGACACCAACCATATAATAAAACAGTCACGGGAAAAACATCCTATCATGTGACTAATTACATATAAATCATATTCAAATATCATATCGCCTCATATCCACTAAGGCTAATTCAATAATTAAATAAAACCTTACTTGAAGACAAATCCCCGACCCGAGTCCCGCGACGGGTCATCAGTCAAAACGGGGCTGACTAGATCTTAGTTTGACCAAACCCGTTTGATCAAACCGGCTAGAAACAGAGTCTTTATCACATAGACTTAAACATAAAAATCAACATATTCAATACATGTCATTTTATAACTTCTAACATGTGAATTATTAAATCCCACTAAAAACCCGCTTGACTTAAAGGATATTAAATTAAACTACGATCTCATCTTATAATTTCTAACATGTGAGAAATAATAATTTTATAAAAAACCTTTTTAATTAAATATTTTACTTATTAACATTTCCCACTTGCTAAATATTACAAAACACGATAAAAGTGACGATAACTCAAAAACCGTCACAAGTCCCAAAGTGGGACCCACGGGCTGAGTTGGGCCGGACCCCACATGGGCCTGGATGGGCCCACGGGCCTGTTTTGGGCTAAAGTGGCTGTTTTGATTAAAATTTCTAAAACCGATTTCTAATATTTTCCCGCATGCTTAACATAATTAAAACCCGTCAAAACAACAATTAAACAATCAAACATCGACACAACCCAAAGACCAAAACCCGGACCCACCATGGACCAACCCAGACCGGGTCTGAACCGGCCTGGACCGGTCTGGTTTGGTCCGGTTCACCCCTAAACAGCCCCCCCCTAAACCGGTTCCAACAACAACAACACTAAATTATTTCCAACATGTTTTTAATCATCAAACAACCATTTTAACAACCATCATACCAAAAATCATTATTATGAATAATCATCAAATTCATCAAGAACACTAAAACAACATGAAAATTCCAAACAACATAAAAATCATCAAGAACAATAAAACAACATAAAAATTCCATACAACATAAAAAAAATCATAACTTATTAAAAATCATCAAAATTTATCAAGAACACTAAACTTGTTAAAATTTCCTACACAACATAAAAATCATAACTTATTAAAAATCATCAAAATTTATCAAGAACACTAAATATATTAAAAATTCATACAACATGATAAAAACAACTACTTATCATATTACTACTAAAAAAACATAAATCATAAAAACATGAACCAAAAACAAAGATGAACCAAAATCAAAAGAAACAAAACTAAAGGCTATGTTACTAACTAAAATCATAAATACCCATAACATGAACAAAAACTAAAGCTATGTGACATTAATTCGTCGAGTAAATCGGAATTGTTACCTTAGCTAGCAAAACCACTTAGCACCAAAAAAAATAAGAAGTATAAACCAAGAAACCCTTCTACTAATCTTCACCCAAAATATACGAGTCTCCAAACTCGTCTTCAAAGTCTTCCCCTATAAGAAATGACAAGAAAAACAATTATTAGAACTAAAAATATGAATTTCCATAATTAAAGTGTTGAAAACGATTTTGTCGGAATTGAAATAAAACCGTACGTGAAGATGGGGAGCGAGGAGGAGATCCTAGAAATATAAGTTAGGACGGATTTAATTAAGAAATGAAGGTTTTATGAAGGTTTTGCTCAAGAACGATGAAGAACGGATGAAGAACGCGAAGAACGCTCAAGAACGATTAAAGAAAGTGATATTTTGATCTTAATTTGATTTGTTGAAAAATGAAAAGTTGTTAGTGAGTATAGAGTGTGGGTTGAGCCGTGTGTTTATAGACAAATAAAGATGTCGGGTTTTGAAATTGTTGTTACGTAATTGACTCGCGTTTAATAATTATTTTACGGTAATCGATTAAATATAATTAACGATAAAGTTAATTACACCAAATATCTAGATATTATGATATTGTAATCAAAAGTAATGAAAATATCAAGGCCTATTAGAGGGAGGGAGTGCCGTGTGATGTTGGGTGATTATCGGTCTTATTTTGAGCGATTTGCGTAATTTTCGTTAACTGATCGATAAAGTAACAAATATATTAAATTATGATAAATCTTGATAAATCCAAATAAAAATAAATCAAAAATAATATAACGATGACATGGGCGTGTGACTCATGCCAAAGTCGAGTTTCGATTTTGTTTCGGGATTCGCGATGACTCGGGAATAGTTAAATGACGTTCGGTTAAAAAAAGTAAAAGTTATTCTTTAAATTCCGAATAAATTCAAAATAATTATATTAAATTATGATAAATCTTGATAAATCCAAATAAAAATAAATCAAAAATATTATTTTTTTAAATAAAATTTCGGTCTTCAAACTTGCAAGGCGAGTCGGGAAAAGTCAACGAAAGTCAAAGTCGACTTAAAAGTCGAGAAAAGTCAAAAATGACTTAAATGTCAAGAAAAGTTTATGACGACTTAAAAGTCAAGAAAAAGTCAATGACGACTTTAAAAAGTCAAGAAAAAGTCAAAGACGACTTGAAAGTCAAGAAAACTCAAAGATGACTAAAAACGGTCTTTTCATGGAATCTCTCAAAAATTCCAAATAAGAACGCGGAATTTCAAAATACGACTCGGAACAAAAATTTCTATTTTAAAAACTTAAGTCTGCTGAAAAGTATCCATAAGCTATTTTACTAAGACAAATTGGGTACTTTTCGGGTTGTTACATTGATCACCGCCATTAAAATGACAATAACGTCAAATTCCTAGCAAGCCAACCGTTATCGATAAACGTTAATTAACTGATAAGAATACAAAGTATACCCTGTGAACCTGTAAGAGATTTATTCGTGTTATCCATAAATTTCTCCCACTCAATGTAAAACAATTTGCAAAGTCCGTATTTACAAAGGTCGCATTTTACAAGCGATCAATATCAAGAGTGGTTTTCCCGACTAGAGAGTAACTTAACTGATTAACGAATCATTATTCGAGCATGGCCATGCATTTCAGTTACAACTCCTCGAGTGGCCCTGAGAAATAACAAAACCTGATAAAGGTTGGATATTTTCCTCAACTCGAATCCTGCAGATACAAGTACAGTATGAAATGACCTAGTGAAAATCTACTTAGCCTCCTGTTACGGTCGACCATGAGAAAGAAACCAAAGTCACCCAAAAACTGCCTTAATCTCAAGAGACAGTCGATAGTCAAAAGAATTGACTCTTAGGAACACTATGGACATCCTATCCACGACCTGGCACCGAATGTTCAGAAACATTTAGGACTCCATAACGTTGTCACGATGTCCTACGAGGTATTTTTATAACTCGTATCTGTGATCGATCAGTCAACCGTTTGACTTATGGCTCGTTGAACCCACCATCAATCAACTTCACAGTATAATTGCTAGAGTTATCAGCTCATGTAGGCGATTACGGACCAAAACAATTACTTCGTATAATGTAATTCAGTTCACTTTGTGGTGTTCAATGTTGTCGTACAATCCACATGAAAAACAAAATATGAAATAATACGATGATGTTATAAATAGTGCATGAAAAAGATACATTTATCTAATCCATATAAAACAGCTACTACAACTCAGGAACACGTTTTATTCCCATGGAAATAACGTGCCCTTCATGCTTATCATATTTTAACGGTTTAGTGAGAGGGTCCGCGATGTTGTCATCCGAAGCAATCTTGTCAATCACTATCTCCTTTTGCTCCACGTAATCTCGGATCATGTGAGCCTTCCGTAGTACATATCTAGACTTTTTGATGGACTTAGGCTCCTTAGCCTGGAAGATGGCACCTCTATTATCACAATAGATGGTGATAGGGTCATTCGAACTAGGAACTACGGTTAGTCCTTGTAAGAACTGACACATCCATATAGCTTCCTTTGCAGCTTCTGAAGCGGCATAGTACTCGGACTCAGTTGTAGAATCTGATATAACACTCTGTTTGGAGCTTTTCCAACTGACCGCATCGCTATTAAGAGTAAAGACGAATCCAGACTGAGATTTTGAGTTATCTCGATCTGTTTGGAAGCTAGCATCTGCGTAACCGATTGCGCATAGCTCAGTGTCTCCTCCATATGTCAATACCCAATCCTTAGTCCTTCGTAAGTACTTAAGGATGTTTTTGACAGCCATCCAGTGTGTTTCACCTGGATTGCATTGGTACCGACTCGTCATACTCAATGCATATGCCACGTCCGGACGTGTCCATATCATGGCATACATGATCGATCTTATAGCTGATGCATAAGGAACACGACTTATGCACTCGACCTCTTCCGATGTCTTGGGTGCCTGAGCTTTACTCAAATGCTTCCCAGTAATCATTGAAAGGTTCCCTTTCTTGGAGTTGGTCATGCTGAACCTCTCAAGAATCTTATCTATATAAGACTCCTGACTTAGTGATAACATCCGTCGTGATCTATCTCTATAGATACGGATCCCCAATATGCGTTGTGCCTCACCCAGATCTTTCATCTGGAAATGGTTCTTTAACCATACTTTTACCGAAGATAAGAGAGTGATGTCATTCCCAATCAAGAGTATGTCATCAACATACAATATTAAGAAGACAATCTTACTCCCACTCGACTTGACATACAAGCATGGTTCCTCGACTGATCGAGTGAAACCATTCTCTTTTATCACCTGGTCGAAACGATGATTCCAACTCCGAGAAACTTGCTTAAGTTCATAAATGGAACGATTAAGCTTGCAAACTTTCTTAGGATTTTTAGGATCAATGAAACCTTCGGGTTGTATCATGTACAATTCGTCCTCCAAATAATCGTTTAAGAAGGCGGTTTTCACATCCATCTGCCAAATTTCATAGTCATGAAAAGCGGCAATCGCTAAGATTATCCGAATGGAACGCAACATAACTACGGGTGCAAAAACTTCATCATAATGCAATCCTTGCACTTGAGTGAAAACTTTTGCTACTAGTCGTGCCTTATAGGTATCTGGTTGTCCTTCTATGGAATGCTTTATCTTATAAAGCCATTTGCACTGAAGAGGCCGTACCTTATCAGGCAAATCAACAAGATCCCATACGTCATTCTCATACATGGAGTACATCTCAGATTGCATGGCTTCAAGCCATAGCTTAGAGTCGGAACATGTCATGGCACCTTTATAGGTAGCGGGTTTGTTACTCTCTAGGAGTAAAACATCATCTCTCTCATTCTCCTCGACCATACCAATGTATCTATCTGGAGGAATGGAGACTCTACCCGACCTCCTAGGTTCCATAGGGATGTTAACCGTAGCAGAATTTGAAGGAACCTCTTCCTCCATTGGTTGCTCGGTTGTTGGTTCTTGAATCTCCGACAGATCGAAGGTTCTATTACTTGACTTATTCTCGAGAAACTTTTTCTCTAAGAACTTCGCACTAGCCGCAACAAAAACTCGTTGTTCGGTAGGCGAATAGAAGTAATGACCAAACATTCCTTTTGGATAACCAATAAAGTATGTCTTGACCGATAGCGGGCCGAGCTTATCCTCGTGTCTCCACTTCACATAAGCCTCGCAGCCCCAAACCCGAATAAAGGACAAGTTAGGGACCGTTCCCTTCCATAACTCATTTGGAGACTTGTCTACAGCTTTAGACAGACTTCGGTTAAGTATAAGAGCAGCTGACAAAAGAGAATAACCCCATAATGAATCAGGTACTACCGTGTGACTCATCATGGATCGAACCATATCAAGTAATGTTCGATTTCTCCGTTCGGACACACCATTGAATTGAGGTGTTCCAGGTGGAGTTAATTGTAATACTACACCACAGTTTTTAAGGTGTTGATCAAACTCATTTGAAAGATATTCGCCACCACGATCTGAACGAAGTGCTTTAATCTTTCTTCCCAGTTGGGTTTCAACCTTATTCTGGTATTCCTTGAACTTTTCAAAGGGCTCACTTTTATGCTTCATTAAGTAGACATATCTGTATCTACTCAAATCATCCGTGAAAGTGATAAAATATCTATAGCCGTCTCTTGCGTTTATTGACATAGGTCCACATACATCAGTATGTATGAGTCCTAATAGGTCACTAGCGCGCATTTTAACACCTTTGAAGGAAATTCGAGTCATTTTACCGATAAGACATGATTCACACGTGCCAAATGATTCGTAATCAAATGGGGAGATAGTCCCATTGTCAATGAGCTTCTTTACACGTTTCTCATTTATGTGTCCCATACGGCAGTGCCATAGATAAGTTTGATATTTGTCACCAACCTTTAATTTCTTATTATTCACATGCAATATGTCTGTGGTTTGATCTAAGATATAAATTCCATTCATGGAAAATGCTTTGCCATAAATCATCTCATTAAAAGAGAAAATACAGCTATTGTCTTTTATTGAAAATGAAAAACCGTCTTTATCTAGTTCGGAAACAGAAATAATGTTCTTAGATAAACTGGGTACATAGCAACAGTTATATAAATATAACTCAAAACCACTCGGGAGTTGGATTACATATGTTCCCACTGAGACTGCAGCAACTCTTGCTCCATTCCCCACTCGCAGGTCCACATCACCCTTTGCGAGAGGTGTGATGTTTCTTAGGCCCTGCAAATGATTACACATATGAGAACCATAACCAGTATCAAGTACCCAAGTTCCGAAACTTGCATGGTTAATGTCAATCATATGAATAAAAGATGACATACCAACAGGAGTGACGCGGCCTGCTTTTATGTCCTCACGGTTCACGGGACAGTTCCTCCTCCAATGCCCAGTTTTTTGGCAATGGTGGCATTCCATGTTACTGTCCTTGCTCTTTGCCTTGCCTTGTGAGCCACTGGTCCCACCAGGCCCACTCTTGCCGTTTCCTGACTTTTTAAACTTTGGATTTCTTACAGCTAGGTCGTCATGAGTCTTGCCCTTACCTTTGCCCTTGTTGGAAATCATGAGAACATCTCGCTTCATGCTCCCACTCAATTTCATATCATTCTCGGTCTGTACGAGAAGTGAGTGTAGCTGATGAAGACTTTTGTTCATATCATTCATATAGTAATTTGCCTTGAAAAGGGAAAAACCATCATGAAGTGAATGCAGCACACGGTCAATGATTATGCTCTCACTGATTTTGCAATCAAGTGCCTCCAGTTTCTCGACATTCTCAATCATATCAAGAATGTGTGGGCTAACCGGTTGGCCCTTCTGAAGTTTTGCCTCAAAGAAGCGACATGTATGCTCATAAGTAACGATCCTCGGTGCTTTTGAGAATTCGTTAGTGAGCGTGGTGAAAATCTTGTTTGCACGTTGGGCAATGAAGCGTCTTTGCAAATTGCTTTCCATTGCAAAGATGAGTACGTTCTTTATCGCACCCGCTTCAATAACGAAGTCATTATATTCAAATGTCTCGTTAGCTCTCGCATTGGGGCCTGGGTTTGGCGGTATTGGCTCAGTCAAGTACTTGAGCTTACCGTCAGCAATGACTGCATTTCGTAATGCCGCCTCCCAGTCCGCAAAGTTGGACCCGTCATTCTTCAGTCGCGTGGACTGATTCATGTGGTCCATGAAAGTTTTAAGCCAGGAATCACGTGCGAGTGTGGCACTTGGCATAGGGACATCATTATGGCCAGCCATTTGTTATAGCAGTATTATCAATATAAGACGAATTCTACACTGCGAAAACGAAGAAAAAAAACCATAATAAGCGTTCTCATCGATTTGAATTTAAGTCTAGTGCAAAATTTGTTTTAATGCAAAGACTCGAGCATTTATACAATTGACCTCCCTCAAGAATTATATAAATGATCCCAAGACTCAATTATCTGTAAATTGATAAGCCAACCTCTTGGCTAATTCTACCTTTAGAATTCTTGGTCGATAAATTTCTGTAAATTCTATCTTTAGTCCATCATAATCACGAGAAACTCTTCGGACTATAATGTTGAGATAAAATAGGTCAACACACACTACTTACCCAACGTAGAAGGGGTCATATGGAGAGTAAGGTCCTATATGCCTACCGACGAAGAAGGGATTCATAGTAGTTTGGCTTATAAAGACTAGTCTCAATTTTAGGTTTAGAGGAAGATCCCATCAATTTTATTTTAATTCAATATTAAGTGAACTAATATTTAGCATGCGAGAATGAATAAACTAAAATGATGGCTTAAACTCGAGTGACATCTTTATGTCCATGATAACAAACATACAAACTATATGAGTCAATTTTCATGCATTTATAGTAGTAGGTGGTTTGGTTTAGGCGGAATATGATGCACTAACTATCATGTGATGAAAAACAACAAGAACGTAATTTAAAATATAAACCAAAATGAACAAAAATACAACTTTGGAATCCAACCCATTTGGACCCGAGAAGCTTGTCTTGATGTTCCATCTTGGTCCACGTAGCGGGAGTGAGTAATCCGATCTCCATCTTTAGTCTTCTCAAAATACATTTAATAAATTACAAAATATAAACCTATTTACATTCTAATTTAAAAACGTAATTTAATGAAAAATAAAATGGAGATTCGAGATCTCAAAATTACATCAAAAATCATGTTTCCATCATTACGAAAACATGATCAACTAAGGCCACACTAGGTAATACAAATTACAACCGATTGCAAAAATACGTAAATTAAACCATTCAACCATTCATTCAACAAGATAAAATGCATCAACTATAGATTAATCATTCAAGACATAATTTCTTAATTATGAAGAGTAATTTATCCAAACCACCTTTTAAAATGATCAAAATTATGTGATAATTCCTTAATTAATCACAATAATTTAAACCAAACATAATCCAATTTTAATTCATATTCTTTAACATGAATTAATACAACATTATTTTAAACCTCTTTAAAATAATTGGGTATCCAATTATTGTGAACTTCTTCACAACAATAAACAAAACATTATCATTATAATGAATCAAAAAAAACTTTCAATCAAAAAAAAAATAAAAACCGAAATTGGCTTATACTCATGGCAACATAAGAGTGAATTTCCCAACTTTTTGAATTTCGGATCATGGAAATAACACTCACAACTTCTTCTTCTTTTCATAAACCATTTTTTTTCTTTTCAATACATGCTTCTTTCTTTCTTTTCATTCTTTCATATTCAACATCATTTTTTTTTCCATTTCTTTTGCATTTCATTTTTTTTTTTCATTCTTAGTTTTTCTTTGAACTCTTTTTTTTTTTTTTCTTTTTCTTCGGTACGACAATCAGTAATTCCGTCCAATCAAAATCACTTTGACATAACTTGAACAATATCCCAAATGAGCACCCAAACACTAACGGTATAGCTATTAACTTAACAAGGTAGGCAATATTTTTACATGTAGCTAATGAAATGTGAAACAATGTGAAAATGGGCTAAATTTAGGCAATGGATTCAAAGTGAATGGCTTCAAATGTTTTTTTTTAAATCATGAATGTAATGCTCACTAGAAATGGAATGAAAACCATACTTGTGCATTTTTTATGTGACGCAAATCATAAGGAGAAACTACACACACCTAATTGGGATCGGGTATAGATGTACCGATCACTGGAGGCTCTACCTTACCTTATATGTAGTTTGCCAAAGTCAAGATCAAGCCTAATAAGTCTAAAATTAATCCCTCACCCACTGTGTACAAGACATCCCCATGTATGCAAAATCCCGTCAAAAGCGTGAAACATTGGCTAATAAGCTACAATAAGGGAAATGCATTGAGGAATGACATTATGCACAACACAACTGGGTGGACAAAACACACAACTTATATTAAAGTTTTTTCAAATTCAATAAACAACTAGACTAAATAAACAACGACACAAACTAAATCCCTCCCCCAAGCTAGAATAACACATTGTCCTCAATGTGCGAAACGGGTTTAAGCGCAGAAAACACAAAGAAGGACAACATAACCAACAAAGAAATGGGGAACGACTCAAAAAAATGGTATAGAAAAAAAAAGAAAACATACAACCGTGCAGCAGCTCCCCCAAGCTAGCTTGAAAACGGGGGCAAAGTACAACCCAAGCACAAAGTACCTGTGATGAACAAGCTACTACAATACTAGATAAAATTATTGGCTTATTGTTAAATCTATTAGAACCAAAACCAAATGAATTATTAACATTATTAAATTATCCAACAAAAATAATTTATTTCATAACAAAAATATAATAAAACACGGGTTGCCTCCCGCGAAGCTTTATTTAAATGTCTTGCTAGACTCTTTATTAATGAAGATCATTCTTTGTGCCTTAAAAAGCATGTCAATGCCCTTAGAAGTCGATCATATACCTGCGCATGAGCTATACAAAAACATATGTAAGCAATTGACAAGATATAGGCATGAAATATTGAAGGTAAGAATTGATATATCTTATCATTGTGCGCATGACAAACTTCATAGATGACCACTGAACTGCTCCACTCGTCAGTGAGAGATGGAGTGAAATGTTTAAGATCATGGAACAAACAATTAGTTCCCAAAATATCATTAGTGGACTCTAATTGGGGGTAGGGTGAATCAAAGGAGTGAGAATAAAAAATGGGTGGTTGATCCCACTTAATTTCAAGGCTAGGTTCACAAAACCCAATATCATTTTCAAATAAATATGGAATATCCTTAGCGAAAGGATTTTCAAAGAAATCTGATGACTCGATCAACGACTCTCCATTGGAGTCACAAATGGGCTTAACAACATCCTTGTCTAAAGTCTCGACTACCATATGGTCAATATCAATAATGGGGGTCTCAAAATTGTCAAATGGAACGACATTAGAGTGATTTTCAATAGAAAAGGTTGGACCATCATCATCGTCATCTATTATTTCATATAATTGGGGAGAATTAGACTTACATGGGGGGGCTGAAAAAGCATAGGAGAAAATAGACTCACATGGGGGAGGTGAAAAAGCATAAGGAAAATTGATTGACTTACATTTTTTAAACGTGGGTTCTTCCTTTTGCCTTTTGAGCATTTGAATTTGAGCCATGATTTCATTGATTTGCTCTTGGATTCTCAACCGCCGGTGCGTTTCATCATGAGTTTGGGATGCCATAAAGTCTAAGAAAATAAAAAGTTCATTTCCTCTCTTCTGATAAAAACTTCCACCACTCAATTGCATAGCCAGGGTATGACACTCAATGAGCATTCCATGAAGCACGACATCTCTCATATAGGTCTCATCAAGGGTATACCCAAGAGAGATAATATGGTTAGAATAGCCATAAAATCGGTCGAGGTATTCATGGAAATGCTCATTCTCCCATTGTGGAGGTTGGAAATAGATAGTCATTGAGAGAAAATAAAGCAATCCCTTTGAAAGAAAATATTCCTATTACCTGAAATGAGTCACTATACTACAAGGAAAAGGTGAGAAAAATCTCGAGGAACACTACAAAAGAAAAGAAGAAAAAAGAAAAAGACAAGATAAAACTCTACTAATCACAAATAAACAAAATCGTGCTCCCCGGCAACGGCGCCAAAATTTGACAGGGTTGTCGCGTACCCTAATAAAAGATAAATAACCCAGACTAGGCTAACAACAAATTAATGTAATTAGGGAAGTAAGGGGTCGATCTCGGGGAGACGGGAGATACTTGTGAATAGTTATGGTTAGAGCTCTATCTTGTACGATTGGCAAATGTTAATTACTAATGCTATAATAAAAAATAACAATACAATAAAGAAAAGGATCTAGGGAAGTAGGTTCACACATGTAGATTAACATATTGATGAAATTGGATTTAGGAACATGCAAATAATTCATTGTGAGTTCGTAAGAATGATGTGTTCATTACAATCATAGATCAGATGGTCTAGCAGGCTTTTAGGCAATTTACTAGGTCTTAATCCACCATGTCATGTTTTGTCTATTCAATTCGCGTATCTCTACCTTGGAAAAGAATTCCATTCTAGTCAATAATTTTGGCCAAAAATCGTTAACTATCGTTATAGTCCAAACATGCATAGACACAACGTTTTAGAAGCACAATTTCTTTTATCCAATTATCATCTTCTTAATCAATCTAACATGGCTACCCTACACCCTAGAAAAACGACTACTTATGCATGATTAACAATGAAAGGGCAACTAAGATTATAAAACTAAGAATGGTAAACATGATAAAGGAAATACTAAAAGAAAATGAAACTATAATGTAAAAACAAGAATAAAGATTACCGCAAAAGATGAGCAAAGATTGAAATGGAATAAGAACTTGAATAGGAAATACAAACCCGAAAACTTGACTTCCAATTACAAGTAGAACCATACAAACTTAGTACTAAACTAAACTAGAGAAAACTAAAACTAAACTAAAACTAAGAAAGATGAGAGAAAGAAGAAAAACTAATCTAATCTAATGTTGTGTGGAGGCTAGGGTTTTTGTACATCTTAGTTGTGTGGAGGCTAGGCTATTTATAGGGTTGAGAGGTTGCCAAAATGCGTCCGGATTCATGCCCATTAAACAAGACATTAAGCCTTGCATTAAAGGGAGGTAGATGAAGAGAAGATGCATTCATCAGCAGGCTTCCCCGATCGGGGAAGTGGTAATCCGATCGGGGATGTTGTCAGTTCAGAATTTTGACTGTCGTTTGATCTTCTTTTGGTACGTGACTTTATTTACCTTGACTCCATTGACTTTAGATTCGAACGGGGACGTAACTAAAACCCTTTTCCTGGTATTTGGGACGTAACTAAAACCTCTTGGGCCTCATTTCCTCCCTTATTTGGGCCTGATCATGTCCCCAAGGGTTAAGGGTCGGAGCATGAGGTTTGAGACGACTTTCGTCGACGAATAGCAAAACCGTCGCAACTTGTGCATATGAGCTCGGAATGACTTGAAACTTGTTCCCTTTGACTCGGAACCTCTATATCTTTATAGCATGCCATCTTAACCTTACGTAATCGTCCTTTATTTCCTTCAAATGACGGGATTTGAAGTAGAAACGACTCAATTCCTACAAATGACATTAAAGCACGAGAAATACTACAAAGGAGAGATTAGCTCATAAAATCACTCTTTAAAGTGGATAAACCATATCAAATCGAGCTAAAATGAGAGGATAAAATCATACAAATATTCACTTATCACTCTCCAAGCGAAGAGAAAGAGAAGGGTGGGAAACAATATCCAGCAGCCGCGCATAAATCTCCATACTTAGCACATTTGCGCTGAGCAGCATCAGCGACAACCCGTCCCGAAACAAAATCGGACATCCCAATCTGAGTCAAGGGGGAAGACCCTGTCAATTCAACACACACATAACGCCCTCTGTCCCAGGAATAAAGTAGCAAATCCGCAGGACGAAGAGATTCGCCATGCCCGTCAACCAAACCGATATCAACCTCCTTGCCCGTAGAAATACCATACCTATAGCATATGTCGAATAAGGTGTTACGAACGAGGTTGTGCTGATACTTAACCCCCACAGTACCAGTACAAGAAATAGCGTGGTCCCCATACACATCAACAGCAAAAACCCGAGAGCAAGCATGACAAGGCCTAGATACCGTGAATAATGAAACACCCAGTCGATACCCCAACACACTACGGTAAGTCCTCTTGTTCATCGTCTGACCCAACCCAGATATAGGAACCGCACACAACCAATCAGAGGCGTGGGCACCTTGCTGAGACTTCCACAACGCAAGCTGACGCGGTGTCAAAGAGAAAACAGATTCTGAAAAAGCAGCAACCGTCGCGAAATATATATCTGCCAATTTCTTCATAAGTTTAGGGGCAGCGATTTCACTAGGATCATGTAAAATATTAGAACATGTAGTTTCAGAGAATACCCGCAAGGCATCGTCAAAAGTAGGACCAACATCCACAATACCAGAAGGCCGTAGGAGCGTAGCCTGCAAAACTGCAGACTGCAAACGGGAAGCCACGAAAGCATAGTGTAAAATATCCCCCGCAGCATAAACACCGAGCCCACCCAACCGAAAAGGGAATGTGGCAAGGTGCCACTGCCAATCCCCAAAACCAGGCCCAAACGCGGGGACTACACGTTCCAAGCTAGAACAAAGTGCTGCATCAAAGCGAAGATGGACAGACCCAAAGACTCGAGGCGAGCAAGTACGATGAGAAAAATAGAGCTTAGAAATACTAGTACAAGCACGGAGCAGAAGAAACTCGCATTGCGGGTCCTCAATCCTCGCGACTAAATCCATAAGCTTAATGGTCCTAGTCACTCTCGTCGCCACAAGCTCACTGCCAAAAATAGGACAAGTACTGACATGTCCACCCAAAACAGAGACACCACGCAAGGGCCGGGCAATAGTAGGGGGGAAATCAC
>JAIUZE010066630.1:0-34647 GCA_022085475.1 Heliosperma pusillum | reverse complement strand
CATTAGTTTTAATAGTTACAGATTTAGTATTTAAGCCTTGGAAGACAAAACAATTAGGGTATCTCTTTTACACTGTTAAACATTCTACGTTTCTTTAGCAACTTCTAATACTTTGAATCGATCTTTCTCCCTTCTTTTTGGTATTGAATCCTCTTTTATATCAATTCCTTTCTCTTATTCTCGTTCTTTAATTTCTTGTCTATTAATCGTTGTCTTTAGCCATGTTTAATTCAATTCTTATTGTTGTAGTTAATTTCATTAGATACAACATGAGTAGCTAATTCTTCTATGCTAGGATTTAGGGGAACTGCGGTTATGCGATGATATATTGTTAGATTATTAGTTAATTCATAACTATTGGTTTGTATTGTTAATCGTTGCATTAATTGTTAGTAAATTGGTTAAATGCATGTGACCGATTTGTTAGTTTGTTAAACCTTGACCTAGATCATAAGATACGGAAAGGGTAGAACTTGCAGCGAACAATAGAATGCCCTAATTAGAGCGAAAGCTAAATTAGTAATTCTAGGGTGAATAGTAGACCGGAAGGAACTATCCATTACCCTTCAAACCGTGTTTATGTTTACCTTCTGATTCTTTCATTGACCGTCGTTGACTGTGGTAACCCGGTATCCTAGCTATTTCTCTTATCATATTTCAATAAACTTTCTTCCTTTATTTCTCTTCTCTTATTTCTCTTTCCTTCACTACTTTTAGTTTAGAAAACAAACAATCAAAACCCCCATTGGTTACTTAGACAGACTATTAATTAACAAATAGAATTTCTTTAGTCTCCCTGTGGATACGATCCCGACTTCCTTTACTGCATTAGTTTAGGCCTGTTGGTCATCTTTGATTAGGTGTGCGATTTAGCCTGTCAATATGCTTGCAGGCTTTGAAAACTAATAGAAAATGGTGTTAGTTTAGGTAGGCCCGACAATCTGTTTTAGTTCGTACCACTCTGTGTTTTGTGATTCCTTTTTGGTGTTTGAATTTCAGCGCTTGTTATTTGTAATTTCAGGTCTAATGTTGTCTGTTTAAAGGACTACCTATTGTAAATTTAGCTTCTCGGTAGATCACTGATGGGATCATAGATGTCAATAGCCAAATCAGTGGCTATGATGCTCAACATACCAAAAGTCGCAACAATAATACAATACATAGCCGCAAAGCTAAAACTCACGAAAATGCTAATGGCAATGGCAAAGACGGGGATGATGACAGATTTGTAGTCCAAGGCCATCCCGAAAATTTTATTTGTTGTGGCTCCAGTTTTGCAAGAGTCAGCAACATCTTGCAAAGGGCCGCAACAATGCACGACTATATCAGTTTTGCGGGGACACTTGTCAGAAAATGAATAAACAACTGTTTTCTTTTTCGTATTAATATGTGTATGCATTGCTAGTCTAGTATTCCGTCATAAATCCAATGATGAGCCCAACCCACAAGCCAATGGCAACACATACGAACAGTAAGTAATATGACAACAAGCGTTTTTCCCTTTCTCATTGTCCCTTCTCTACAAGCTTCCTTTTGGAAGCACTGGTAAAAAACTTTTCTTATCTGCATAAAGATTGTCGTCTTTGCTTCTTTCCTTAGCAAGCTTCCTCTCATAAATCACCTCATGTTCCCTTCTCGTAGTTTAGCCATTTCTTTCAACAGTGCTATTTACTTTGACTGTAAGTTCATAATATTGGCAAAAGGTAAAATTTGTATATCTCAATGCAGCGACTTACGAAGGACAATGCAAGTGGTTCATACTGGTAGATAAAGATGAAAAGTTCCTAAAAAAGATTCAGATGAATTAATATTTCTGTAAGCACGGGACAACGAGGGGAATATATCCAAATACCAACTCAATTCATCAATGGGGGTGGGGGCTTCAAACGTGGAAACCCAAAGAAAACCCGTAGTATGACAAGTATCCTCGAACTACAAAAGACCTAACAAGCCTCCCTCATAAAGTCACAGTTAATAGTTCGCGCACATTATGTAGTCATGGCCAGATAAAGGTAGGAGCTATACCCACATAATTCCCAACATGATGACGAATTATGTAAGTGCTTGTAAGTTGTATACCAAATTTGTTATGCAAGTAAAACTCAACTCTTCTACCATGATAACAAATAAGCATAGAGAAATCGTGAAACATAGAGTTTACCACGCTTTGAACATCAAAGTCACCACGTGAGCAATAGAGAATCTGAGATAGGGTAGACGAAGAAGAGGGCATACTCGAAGAAGATAATGCCTTTTTATGCTGTTCTTCAACCTACCCAATTCAATTAACAACAAATAATTAGCGCCCAGATGAACTATTTACAAAATCAAATCAAAACTAAAATTAACAAGAGATGAAATTAATTACAAAGTGAAAATTACATCTTTTAGGGATTTGTTCTTGGAAGCTTGGCGCGAAATTTCGTGTAAAACGTTATTCACTGTGGTCGTTTAAAGCTCTGCTACTCTATCCACCAACTCAAAATAATTAAAAGGAACAAAGAATCAAACCCTATAAATACAATAATAAGAATTAAACGGAACAAAGATGGAAGAGTTAAATCGATAATTTTCACAGGGTAATGTCCGAATCGAGACGGCCTTTATTTTACAAACTGAAAGTGCAAGAGACGATGCAGGGCAATTTTTGGAGGGTGATCAGAAATAAAGAAACAATAATCATATAATCAAATACTTACCGACCTAGGATTGTGGACGTGTGCCGAATCTTGGTGAAACTCAACAATTGCAATCCCAAAGATCCACTATAATAAGCAATAAGCAGGAAAAAAAAGTAAGATGAAACGAATAAAAAATAAATACTTAAAGTGATAAAGATGGAGGAATTGAGAGAGTAAATTGGAATCAAAATATGCAATGGGTAGGAGATGATAATGAAATTTGGTAGACGATAATGTGACCCATAATAGCCAACTGCGGCACCATAACATAAAATGATCAATTGATCATTTACTAACCAATAACCAGACCAGAGTTCCTAAAGCAAACCCAAAATCGAGCTTGATTTTTTGGCAAGAATTTCGACTTTATTATATTAGTACGCCTTCTGCTCTAAGATACATAATACTTTCTCTATTTTATCAATATAAGAGACCTAAGTTTATAAATTTACTTTGGATAAATGACTACCTATGTGTTATCTATGTTACTGAGACTCATTTAGAAGTATCGGAAACGGGTGCGTGTCCAAGTGTCGTACTCGACTGTTTTCAAGAAAAATATGCACATTTTGCCTTAAAATGAGATGTCCAAGTGTCATACCCTTGTTCGAGCGTTGAGTGTCGGACACGGGTACTCAAGAGAATATGAAGTGTAACAAAGTGTGTAATACTCGGCTTTATAGAGTAGACTTTAAAAAGAGACGTTTCAGTGCTAAGAGTGAAGTGAATGATAGTTGCGAGCACAACTAATAGACATCAGAGGAGCTAAATTTGACAAAAGGCACATATTCCTGAAGGTTATTGCCAGTTTGCCACCCTTCTGCACACAAACTCAGAAAAGTGACTACGCCTAAACTTCAATAATATAGATCAACAAACATTTCTTATGTTCCTAATCCATACCAATGCCAACATTGCTTATCAAGATCAATTAACATCTTTAACTCCCATCAGCAAAAAAAAATCATATTAGGTCAATCAGATTGTGCAAGTCTGCAGCCCGTCAACCATCAATCCCGAATCAACGAATCCTTAAATTTTCCCTAAATTGCCTAGCATGCTACTGCAAGCAAATGATTTAAACCCTAACTCTCCAAACAAATATGCCCAGAACAAGCATAAATGGAACAGCTGTAAACGACTATAAACCCCAGTGGTGAACTGAACCGACAGTTCCGTTTAACAATCTGAAACCCCAGTAATACGGTTAAATGGTAACCCCACCAGCTAAAAGAAGAGCGGAAGTAGCCGAAATGCTAGCATGCAAACAACTCCGATTAGCGGACTGAAACCCCAGGAATACAGCTAAATTCGTAACAAGAAAAAGCTAAATTCGTAACAAGAAAAAGCTAAAATAGTTGGCCCCCAAAAAAAACATAAGTAGCGGAAAAATCGCAATCGCCCCCTACAAACCTCAAACGGAAGCCGAAAAAGATCACACACACTTCCAGTTAACTATAGCTTTGGAGAATTTCAGCAAAAAATAATTAAAAGAAACAAAGAAGTAGCTGTAAAGAAAAAGGAGAAGACCAGTATAACCATAAATCACTAACGCCAACAAAACCGACCACTATATAAAAGTAAAATAACAAATTTAGACCACATTATTACCTCGGTTTGAAGGAGCATGTGGAAAATTGGTGGTTCAGATGGTTCATGGGAAACCACGGAGTAGAGAGATCGCACTACAAAACGAACTCGGGAAACTGACGGACAAAATCCGTCAGTAACAACGAAAATCCGTCAGTAATTTCAATTACTGACGGAATTTCCGTCAGTACTACGCGTCGCTTTAATTGGTAACAAAAAAACACCTTCTGACGGAAAATCCGTCAGTAACTTACCATACTGACGGCTTACTGACGGGAGTTGCGTCAAGCAAATTAATTGGAAAGTCAACAAAATCTTGACTCTCCTGACGGAAATTCCGTCAGTAAAGTCAAGATGGACTTGGCTTACTGACGGAAATTCCGTCAGAAAGGTCAATCTTGACTTGACTTACTGACGGAAATTCCGTCAGTAACTCAAGTCAAGATTGACTTTTCTGACGGAATTTCCGTCAGAAAGTCAAGTCAAGATTGACGTTTCTGACGGAATTTCCGTCAGCACAAAAAACTGTAGTGGCTGGAAACAGCAGCCTGCTGTCCAGCCACAATGCGTTATTTGCATTGTTTTAAACGGTGAAAATTTCAACAAAACCTGAAATACAGAAAATACATACGTTCACCGCAAAGCGGTAATTCATATCACATCGACCGCACGGTCGGGAATCAACAAAAGGCAATAAAAATAAAAGGGAAGACCGATGGAAATTGGAAAAAGAATTCTTTACATAAAATGTCCTACAAATTCATACAACTTTGTTTTTACAAGCTTACAATTTCAACGGTTCCTAACTTAGGTAGATTAAACATTACTAACCTAAGGGGGTAATGGGAGGTCCTCCAAAACCGTGCCCGTCGTCCGCGTTGTCATCTATTGGACGTGGAGGAGTGAAGTTGTTACACAACTCTTGGGGAAGAAATCTCATCATAGCCGCTTGCATGGCAGCCATTTGCGCGGCTTGGTAATCCATTTGTTCTTGATTGACCTGTACTTGTGTTTCAAGGGCAACTCGGGCGGCTCTCTCATGTTCTCGTTCATTCGCAAGTGCATTCAATTGCTCTTTCATTTGAGTATTCTGAGTTGCGAATTGAGTGTAATCTGTAGGATTGTAGGAGAAAGAAGCGCGTGCACTTTTGTTGCATGGTGGAGCATACCACACTTGTTTCCCCTTGTCTCCTATCCCGAAGAGCCTCGACTTCTTATCGAATCCGTCTACCGCTTTGTAGAATGCACGGAATCCGTCTGGAGTCTCGCCAGTTGGCGTTTGCTGACTCATCTCCTCGGTGTAAGCTTCCTGAACCCACAAAAAAGAAATTATATAATTAAAAACATTAAGTAATCAAAACAAAACGAAACTAATAAATATTATTAAAATTGGATATAAAAAAACTCCTTAGTAATTATTAGACAAACTTACGTTTGTCTTAGCAGCTCTAGGGTTAACCCACTCGCCCTTCTTGTTCTTTTTTGTTTTCTCAAACAACTTGTACGGCGTAGGATCAACCTGAAAGTATTATAAAAACATTAAGTGATATATCGGCAATATTAATCCTTCAAAATTAATATGCAAATTGTATGTGAAATAAAAAATAAAGGACTTACCAATTCTTTAAACGCATCGGAACAACTCTTCCGACCTAGAGTATGGGTGCCCACCGCTTTCTCGCCACCTGACCGTCTATTAGCCTTGTTTATGTTAGACTTCTTGGCGAATTCGGGATCGTTTTCGGGCCTATTTCTAATGTTTTCCCACCAATTTTTGGGCACCCATTCCGGCCTATTTTTGTTATACTTGCAGCCATTAACAAGTGAGGTAATCCGCCTCGTGACATGTTTCTGCCAGTCGGGCTTCGGGTCGTAGTTCTGATCGACCGAGTTCACATGATTCTATTTCATCAGCTTGGGTTTCTTTTTTTCGTCTAATCTTTCATACATCCACCGTCGTTCTAATCTTTTCATGTTACTATGTATCTACATTTAAATATATATATGTTATATAAATAAATTATCAGAAATTAACAACAATGATAATCAATAATCACACATAGTAAATTAAACATTTATTCTCATCAACAAGTAAAATTAAATTTCTTCAATTGGGTCCTTATCACTCCAACCTAAACCCATCAATCTACGTTTCAAGTCACTAGCAAACACCACTTGTAATTTATTAATGAGGAAAAAATTCGGCAGCAATTCCCCTTTGTTTTCTAAATACACAATGTTGAATAAATATTTACTCAACATATGCATTCAGAAAACATTAAAGGAATTGTAACCGAACTCTTTCCTCATTAATAAATTACAAGTTATGTGTTTACTACCTAAGTGACTTGAAACGTAGAAAGACAGTCCCAATACGGGGACTATTCAAAAATTACTCCTAACGAGTAATTCTTGAACGGGTACTAAGTCAATATCAACACATGTAATAATTTGGACATACAAAACACATGTAATAACTAGCTACTAACAACAACAAAAAAATTATTATCAAATGATTAAGACGCAGGGCGAAATTATATTAACAACAACCAAAATTTCATTATCAAAAACAATAATGGCTACTATCCTACGTCAATTAAAGACAAACAAATAATTAAGACGGAAGGCGAAATTAAATTAACAACAAAAACTTCATCATCAAAAAGAATAACGGCTACTATCCTACGTCAATTAAAGACAAAAAAAGTGATTAAGATGGAGGGCGAAATTAAATTAACAACAAAAATTTCATTAACAAAAAAAGTAATGGCTACTATCCTACGTCAATTAAAGACAAACAAATGATTAAGACGGAGGGAGAAATTAAAATAAAGACAAATATAATACCTAAGGATGAAAATAAACAAAGAAAGCGGCGACAAGCAGTGACGGCGACAAGTAGCGGCGGTCGACGGTCGGAGGTAGCTAGTGGTGGTCGTCGGATCTACAACAAACAACTAATAAAGAACATATAAATTAACAAAATGAGAAAAGAAAGAGAATGAAATAGTTAATTAAACTTACCAAGGATGTGGTAGTCGGAAAGTAGTCGCCGGAGGAAGTTAGTCGGTGGTAGTGATGGAGCCGGTGGTCGGAAAGTGGATTAAATTGATTTGGGGGTTAGGTTTTGGGGAAAATGAAGAAGAAAGAAATGACGGGCTGATTGTTCGATTTCAGCATAAAAAGAAACTTTCTGACGGAAATTCCGTCAGGAATCCGTCGGTTTAGCGAGAATTCGAGAACTTTTCTGACGGAATTTCCGTCAGAACCTATGTTTGACTGGGCTGTATTTGACTGCATTATTAGTTGCTACTGACAGAAATTCCGTCAGTATAATGGACAATTACTGACGGATTTTCCGTCAGTATCAGTAATTTCTGACGGATTATCCGTCAGTACCCGTAAGTGAATTTTACCGCCTTTGACTTAGTCAACGCGCCATTTTTCACTGACGGTTACTGACGGATAATCCGTCAGTTTTATTTTTCCGTCAGTATTCCGTCAGTAGTCCGTCAGTCATAAAAAATCACTGACGGAATTTTTTTTCCGTCAGAAAAACCGTCAGTTTCCCGTGTTTTCGTTGTAGTGGAAGTAGGCAAAAGTAACAATGGAACCATCCGGCGATTGTAATGAAATTTGACAACCGAGATCCACAAGAATCAACCGGGCATCAAACAACAACACTCTAAAAAAAAGATTTAGGAATGATGAAATTAGTAGGGCTGAGGGAGGTGTACATGTTGAATAATGGATGGATGATAGTGAAGAGGACTGAGCGGCAGAGCACCTTCAAAAACAAACCCACACCAAAAGACAACAACAACAAGCCAAAAATAATGTGTATCTAAGGGTGAACATAAACAAACCCCCAAATACTATACATATATCTAACAAACTAAGATAGAACCATAAATCGACATCAGATTCGGCAGGGCCTCTTCAAACATGAAAGGTATATTTCCGAATCGACAGGAGCCCTCTGTTGTGGTGGCTTGAAAATTAGTATCCAGCAAATTGTTTGACGATATACTAACAAACAATCGTAAATCGCAAATAATAACAAGAAATCAACTATTACTTCAATGCGATCATCTAGCAGACCTTATAAAATTGAAACCATGACAAAATTACCACTAAGCATGCAAAGAAAATAGGCAAACTATAAGCACAGTCACTAAAAAAACCCTAGTTCAGTATCGTAATTGTAACACTCGAGCTCATCGCACTATCACAATAGTTTTTCAAATAAGTGCTTCAATACAATTAGAAATCAGGAAATATAACAATAAAGCAACAATTACATATGATCATTCAACAATCAATATCAAACAAGAAGATTGAAACCCTAACTCGTAAAACAATCAGAAAATCACCATTGAACATATATAAGTGAGGGAAAGAGTAAATTAATCACGTTTTATATCAAACAATTGAAAAAATAGAGGTGTTAAAGAAACAAAGTAAGATAAGATTAGAATAATAAGAGAGGGAAATTAATCTAAGAAGCTTCCACTCAATTGGATTGGAACCCAGCAAACAAATATAAGTCTATTGACAAAAGATGTTGACATAAGTACTATCAATTAATATTACTCATCTAACTCTAAATTAAACAAGCACCCTCAATCACTACAACTAATAGTTCTCAGTTAAATGTCAATTAAAAATATAAAATCCTTACAAAGGATAAAAGAGGGATTTACCTTTAGACGTAAACCAGCAAAAACAAGCAACAAAGACAACCAGCCAAATGTTTGATTAAGAGCTCCAGGTTCCAAATTCGGCAGGGATGAGTAGTTGAAGATGGGGAATTGATAAAGGGGATAATGGAAGATGGTAATAATAAATCTGATGATAGTGTGAATACTAGAATGATATTGATCCATTCAACTTGTCTTTACAACTATGTGGGATATGATATTTTATACAAGGGAGGGATTGACTAATAAAAGGAAAGAATATTGTGCATACAGAAAATAAGGGGAAGGAATCCCTGATTGTGATTGATATCCTCATGTCAAATGGCTCTTTTGAGTATTCATAGCAACGGCTCATTGTTGCCATGTAGGGAAGATTCTATTACCCTCCCTCAAGGTGGAGCGTGTAGATTCGTAACGCCTAACTTGGATTGGAGTTCGTCAAATGAAGGACGCCCAAGAGCTTTTGTAAAAATATCGGCGAGTTGACTTCTTGTGTGAACGTATGGTGTAGTGATGACCCCTTTTGGTATTTTGTCGCGTATAAAATGACAGTCAATCTCGATATGTTTGGTGCGTTCGTGAAATAAAGGGTTTTGGCAATGTGTATCGCGGACTGATTGTCACAATGTAACCTGATAGGCTCCTTTTGAGATATTCCAAGAGATTCGAGTATGCCTTTGAGCCATTTTAACTCACACGTTGCTTGAGCCATGGCGCGGTATTCGGCTTCGGAGGATGAGCGAGACACTGTTGTTTGTTTCTTTGTTTTCCATGAAATTGGAGAGGACCCAAGATAGACAATATAAGCTGAGACGGACCGTCGACTAATGAGGCAACTAGCATAATCCGAGTTGCAATAAGCGTGAAGTCGAAGTTCAATCTCGGAGCGAAGAAGTATCCCTTGACCTGGCGAGTTCTTTAAGTATCTAACAACTTGTAAGGCTGCGTCCCAATGTGCTTTTCGTGGAGCATTCATGAATTGGGCCAGAATGTGTACCGAATAAATTAATTCGAGTCGAGTAATCGAAAGGTAAACCAAGCGCCCGACGATCCTTCAGTAGGGTTGAGGGTCGGGCAAGAGAGGTGTGGTGGTCAGAGCCAGTTGATGATTAGGTTCCATTGGGATCGGTGCGGGTTTAGCTCCAAGAAGACCGGTTTCGGTGAGAATGTCGAGAGCATATTTTCTTTGAGATACAAATATGCCCGAAGGATTCCTTGCAGTTTCTAGTCCAAGAAAGTATTTAAGTGTCCCGAGATCTTTCATGTGAAAACATTGGGTCAAATAGTTTTTAAATTCGGTAATTTTTGTAGCCATGTTCCCGCAAATTTCCAAGTCGTCAACATAGACGAGAATGTGAATTTCTGTTTCTTTGGTTGTGAGGGAAAATAAGGAGTTATCATATGGGTTTTGTTTGAAACCGTATGTAAGAAGAGCGGAAGCAAGTTTAGAATACCAGCATCGAGGTGCTTGACGGAGTCCATAAAGAGACTTTTGTAATCGACAAACTTTCCCGTAGGGAATATTGGTCAACCCCGGTGGTGGTCTCATATATACATCTTCGTTGAGATCACCATGAAGGAATGCATTGTGGACGTCCATTTGATGGAGGGTCCAATTTTTAGCTGCAGCTATGGCAAGAAGAGTACGAATAGTAACAAGTTTGACCGTGGGTGCAAATGTTTCATTGTAATTGACCCCCTCTATTTGTCGGTTTCCCATTACGACTAATCGAGCCTTATGACGTTCAATAGTACCATTGGCATTGTACTTGCTTTTATAAACCCATTTGGACCCGATTGCCTTTTTATTGGGGGGGGAGGTCCTCGAGTGTCCAAGTGTGATTTGTTTTTAGAGCGGCAAGTTCAAGTTGCATAGCTGCTTTCCATTCGGGTACCTGTATGGCTTTTTTAAAAGAATTGGGCTCGTAATTGTTGGTCACGGCCGACAAGAAGATTTGATGGTTAGGAGAAAATTTGCTATTGCTAATGTAATGAGATATTGGAAACTTGGTACCTGAAGATGTTGATGGTGTGAGGAGCAAGTGAGTGGACGGATGTATGGGTGGTTGTACAAAATCCTTAAGATTGGAATTTGGAAGCTTTAAGCGATGACCACGACCCATGTTGGTGTGTGCGTCGGGTGGGGTACCCTCGGTTCGGTCGGGAGGCGGAGCAGACGACTCAAGTTGGTCAATTGCCGTGGTAGACGGTGGTGATGAGGAGTTGGGTTCGGTATTGGTCGACTCGGATAATGTAGGGGTGTTAGTTTGTTGAACAAGGACAACTTGATCAATAGGTGTGAGTGTGTCACGTAAAAAAGAAGTAGATGTAGAGTCGACATTGTGAAGACCAAGGTTTTGATAAGGAAATTCATTTTTAATGAAAACAACGTCACGGGAATCGAAATAAGATCCGATGTCTAGATTGTAGAGACGCCATCCTTTCTTACCAAATGGGTACCCAATAAAAACACATTTTTTACTACGAGATGCAAATTTGTCTTTGCTACGATTTAAAGTCTTTGCGTAACTAAGACACCCAAGAACTCGAATATTCTCCATAGGTGGAGGTTTGTTGAAAAGCATTTCATACGGCGTTTTACCTTTAAGAAGGGGAGTGGGAGTACGATTAATGAGATAAACCGCACTTAAAACACATTCGCCCCAAAAAAATATAGGTAAACTTGCTTGAAATAAGAGGGCACGAGCGACGTTTTGTTGGGGAGTTCCAACATTGGAATTTTGAAATAAAATGCCTTGAGTATTGAAAAAATTGATAAGAGATCGAAATTCACCCCCATTGTCACTACGTATCATTTTGATTTTCTTATTAAATTGTCTTTCGACCATAGCAAAAAAAATTAAGTAAGGTTGGTTGCGTATCGTTTTTATGTCGTAAAACATAGACCCATGTCGAACGTGAAAAATCGTCTACAATTGTGAGAAAAAATTGGGATCCACATTATCCATTAGGAGAGTATGGTCCCCATAAATCGCAATGAATAAGATCAAAAATTGAAATAGCATTGTTTAAACTTAAAGAAAAATGTTCGCGAGTTTGTTTAGCGCGTAAACAAATGTCACAAGTACGACAATCAAAATGTTTACTAGAATGTTTATTGAGAAAAGGCAAGAAACGAAAAACATGGGAAGACGGGTGACCCAACCTTCTATGCCACAACTCGGTTGAGCCGAGAGATCCCACAACACATGCCTTGACCGTGTCACCGCTTACACCCGTCAAATAATATAGGCCCTCACGTTGCTCACCCGCACCAATCAGCATCTTCGAGGAACGGTCCTGTATGAGACAAAGTTGGTGCGAAAATTGAATCGTGAGAGTGGTATCTGATAATAAACTAGAGACGGATATAAGATGACACGTTAATTGTTTAGCATACAAAACTTCTTTGCGTATTAAACGGTCAGAGAGAACAATATCTCCACAGCAAGTAGCATAAGCAAGGTCTCCATTTGGGAGGCCAACTGATAATGGCGGGATTGAACGAATATTCGAAAAGTGCGACAATGAACCTGATATATGACGCGAGGCCCCTGTGTCGATAATCCAAGAAGATAAAAGAGGTTTAGAGACATTACCTTGGGCTGGTTGATTAGAGCCGGCTTGATGAACCTTCCACAGCCTGGTTAGTTCCGCAAGTTGGGTCGGATTGAACGAGTTCAGGTCAATATTATCCATAGTAGGAATTGCAGAGGAAGAGGACAGAGCTGGACCTGTACTAGCAAACGATACGGTAGCAGATGGTACAGCAACCATATGGGCTCGAGGAGCAGCAGCGGTACTGCCCTGTTTCGAGCGGTCAGTCGGGCCTCGTTCACGCCCCTAAACAGTAATAATAATATTATTTGGGTCGGAGTCATCAACATAAATTCGATCACGAGGACGATCTCCCCACCATTAGGGAAAATTACCCGTGACACGATAACAAACTTTATAAAGATGGCCTGGTCTTTTGCAAGCAATACAGGAAGGCCGAGTGGATTCATTTGGGCCACGATTATTTCGAGAATCACGACCCCCACCACCAGTAGTACGAGAATTATTGAGGTGTGTGCGAACAGCGTGAGCCATAACATCCGGTGTTTGAGTAGTCGGGGTTTGTGAAATTAAACGGAAGTTTTCATCTTGCAAAAGACGGTTATAAATTAAATTCAAGTTAGGAAGAGGATTGATACTGAGAATCTGCGATCGAATGTTGTCGAATTTGGTGTCAAGACCAATCAGGAAATCACGAGTCCTCTTCTTTTCTCGCCGTGCGTCTATTAGGATAACCTAATCGCATTTACACGGATTACAGGAGCATGGAGGAAGGGGATCAAAAGCAAGAATATCGTCCCATAGTTTCATCATGCGGCCATAGTACTGCATCAGGGACTCAATAGGGCCTTGACGACAGACACCAAGATCTGTTTCTAGTTGGTAAATCCTTGAATTGTTTCCTTGACAGAAACGATTTTTTATATCATCCCAAAGTAATTTTGCTTCAGGACGAGAAGAAATTTGATTGCGAAGAGGAGGCGCGATAGAATTAAAGATCCACGCCGTCACTAACGCATTTGTTAAGCGCCATTGTTGATAAGTGGCCGCTGTTTCTGCGGGTCTGGAAATCGACCCGTCTATGTATCCATCTTTGGCTTTAGCCAGAATAGCCAAAAGAAAAGATCGAGACCACTCATCGTAATTCGATTCGTTGAAGAGAATCAAAGTGATATTGTGACTTGGATTCTCAACTTGAATGATAGAGTAATTTGTTGTAGCAGCGGAAGTGGGAACGGTTTCAGCAGGCATGATTTGAAGATCAATTTTGTATCAAAGAAAGAAAAAAAAATAGAGACAGAGTTTATTAAACCTAGTCTGATACCATAATAAATCTGATGATAGTGTGAATACTAGAATGATATTGATCCATTCAACTTGTCTTTACAACTATGTGGGATATGATATTTTATACAAGGGAGAGATTGACTAATAAAAGGAAAGAATATTGTGCATACAAAAAATTAGGGGAAGGAGTCACTGATTGTGATTGATATCCTCATGTCAAACGGCTTTTTTGAGTATTCATAGCAACGGCCCATTGTTGCCATGTAGGGAAGATTCTATTAGGTAAAAGGAAAAATGGGTGTTGGAGAGTGAATGAAGGAGATTGAGAGGATGAGAAAGAAACTGAAAAATGAAAAGGACGAATGAAAGAGGGGTTAAAGGAAAGCAGTGTAAACACTGTATAGCACATGAGGGGCACGGAAGTCACTATTTCTTAGTAACAGTAGAAGGGGGTTGGGGCTTTTATAGATGTAAGGATAGGGGGAAAAGTATAACATCTCTTATTCTTTTAGTAGATAGCGGATTAGAGGTGATCATGGTCCAAATGTCAGGTTCATATCGTAATGCGCCGATTTAGCGGGTTTGGCTTGGCCCTTAGCCTAGAACAGACCAACAAAGAGGGATAGGCTTGACCTTAAACTGGCTTTTGGCAAGTTTGGGGTCGGATTGGGCAAGTCGTCGAGTCGAGTCATTTTTTTCCGATAGATTTAAAGGTAAAAGGGTTTGATCAACATTATCATAAAATTATGGTGCAACGGAGAGGTGGGGATTGTGTTGTAGGTAGGGATGACCAAGGAAAGGTGTTATGGGTGTAATGGTGCAGTTGCGAGAAGAGTACGACTCGGCAATGGCAAAAGCGATTGCAGTGGCTAAAGGTCTTCAAGAGGCGACGAGATAGAGATCATTGAAAGCGACTTTAAAGTGGCCAACAATGGATGCCGCGGAAACTGAGGCATAGCAATATTTACTTTGTCTTCAAAGACATTATTTTCTATTTGTAACGACTTTGATTTAGTTTGTTGGTCTTATGATCAGAGGAATTCTAATAATGTGGCACATGTTATACCATTGCATGTAGTTTATGCATAGTAGGGATGTTAATGGGGCGACTACAACTGTACAGCTGAATATCAAGCCACATTTGTCGCAGTTTGGGCCTGTATGGGTAGTTGGGTACGACTTTGCCAGGTGTGGGTATGAAAATTGTACCGGTCATGGGTAGTAAGTCGGGTGCATTTTGTATCTTACCCACTTTATATCCACCTATCCGCCAATTTTTAAAAAATACATATATATCAATTTTATAGATCTTATTTTGTTATAATTAAGAGAAAATGTTAGTTATGACTATAGTATAAAACTTTTTGTTAACTTCTTGTTGAAAATTTGAAACTATAAAGTTATTTTGAAAAAAAGGTAGAAATTTATAGTGATTAAACCAAATTTCCGAAAAAAAAAATTCGAATACAATTACGGCGTAAAGGGTAATCAGTAAGTGGGACGGGCACGTGTTTATATTTTCACTCGTTCGGACGGGTATGGTTTTAGAAACTTGTACCTGCCGTGGGTGGTGACAAAAACGAGCACGCGTTTTTTTATTGGGTACATGTTCGGGGGAGCCTACATCCACCCCTACCCCGCCTCAGTGACATCCTTGATTGGTCTATGTGTAGAATAATATAGTTAGATTGTGTGACATCAAACATTTTGCGTTGTAAGTTGTAACTGCTTTGAAGGTTCCGTTAATGAATAACACCTATGTGAGTTTCTTTAAAAAAAAATATCATGAAGCTTGAGATTAATATAAAAAAATGTGATATTGTTTTTTAAAGTTATACGGAGAATAATTAAAATTCCTACGCATCTCGAATTTATATGGAGAGTGTCATAACCTATGTATCAGCATGTTGGCCTATCGTGTCATCATAGGCTGGCAGCTAGGTCGAGCTAATTTGTTCATAAATTTTGTTCGTATATACTTTGCTAGTTTTGATGCGAGCGCCTAACTAGTAACTAGAATAGCGCAACTTTGGTAAGTGAGCGTGATAAGTGTGAGTGTGACAACCCTCGCGAATGCGGAAATAAAACATACAAGCATGTGATTTAATTAGCGGAAATACGGTATTTTAAAAACCTTTATACATGCAAGATAAATACGAGGAGTGTCAAATATTACAAACCAAAGTACGAAATATACTACAACAAGAGACGTAGCCTCTCAAAAAGTTAACAATGTCAAAGTGATTAGCAACTAGCTAAAAATAACGTCTAGAGGTGTTTCAATCCAGGGACAACGCCCGCTAGCTCACACCCGAACCCAAAATACCAAGCAAAAGCCATCCATGCAAGCAACCTGTTCATCCATGAAAAACATGAATGCCACAGTCAGTGGGGAGTAACTCCGGGTTCTCCCAGCCATATCACATTAAACGTACATAAAAGGAAATACAAAAGTGGAAGCATGCATATATAGATATTCATGTGAAATACGATAAGGATAGATAGGTAATTCAAGATATAATAATAAGAGCATATGAGATACAAGTCCAAATCCATCATGTTATACAAAGACTCGGGGAAGACACTCTTAGGCAACCGAATACGCTCACTAGAGCTTGCATCTCACCGTTAGCGGTATAAGTTTGATAAGATTGAGACTCGACAACCAAACCATGCCAAGTCATCCAATGATCAATCATAAAATCATTCATCCAATCATAACGACACAATGACGACATCTCTCACGGTAAATGAAACGCACTAGCACCGTGTACATGGCAAGTATGATTAAAAGTCATCCACGGGATAAACATTTCCCTGAACGCATACACGATAAACATTTCGTATATGTAGACTAATTTCCTCCTGGTAGCACGACGATAATAATAAGGTCCTAGTCTAAACCTGGCCAGACTCTCGAAATAAACGTGTTCCGATTCGACATGCGATAAACATTTCGCATCTAAGACTCGGTCAATCATTGACGCCGAGTACCCCAAATTCGGTCGATATTCACGAAAGAGGCGGAAAAGAGCACAAGCCTCATAACAAGCGGTACGCTAAATGCAAATAACACCATCTCGCAAGTACACAACATTTGACGACCAGGTCGATCAACGCAATGCGTTCGCCTCCCAACAACTTCGTCGTATGCCCACTAACACATGCAATTAAGCAGTAGGATACATCCCCGTTCCTACATTCCAGCCTTACGAACGTGCAGGTAGCCAAGGGAATGAGAATACAAAGTACATAACAAAATAGTGCTCAAACCGTAACATTTGTAAAAACCGACTCAAAGTGGAACATACCAAAAACCGTCACAAAACATGTGATACAAGCGAATGAAATATCATATATTCGAAACATTAATATTTAAAGTCACTACGTAAATTTAAACGATAAATGAACGATCGGAAATATTATAAACGAAAACGTAAACAAGAATTACAAACAAAATCCAGCAGGTGACAGCCGGTCAGGTGGACCGGCTGCCGGCCACCCGGCTGACGCCAAGTATCATATGAAAAACCAAGTGAAAATACAGTGTGTCCCAGCCGGTCAAGGGGACCGGCTGCCGGGTGCCCGGCTGGGACCAAAGGATCATGAGGAAAACAAAGGGGAAAGGTTGAGGTGTCTCAACCAGTCGGCTGACCGGCTGCCGGTCGGCTGACCGGCTGAGATCAATTTCATTCATCAAACATTACGTAACACACAAAATATACAGCCACTGCCCCAGCCGGTAGGCTGACCGGCTGCCGGTCGGCCGGCTGGGGTCAACTTCACCCGAAAACAACATATTTCACTAAGAATCAACAATTAACTATCATCAATTATTATCATAAATCATTCATACTCATATCAATTCTCAACCAACAACAAGTATCATCATCAACACCATTTCTAAGCTTACTAATCATATCCTAAATACGATTTCTAGCATAGAAAACTCGTAAAACACGTAAATGATATCGAGTAACCCTTCACCGTTACCTTATTGCGTCTTCACTCCGCGTCAAGGTCCTCTTCGATTAAGAATTAGTCTTTGTCGGGATCTTGAAGGTCTCCACCTACAAATAGTTAATAAAAGATGAATATTCTTCACCTTGAGAAAGACGGAAAGTTTGAAAAGCGAGAAAGACGGTAATTTTATTACCAAAACGGATAGTGGAAGATGAGAGGGGAAGAATAAGACGAACTTACGTGAGTTTGAGCGAGAAATGAAAGAGTTATGACGATTATAAGACGGATCAAAAATGGAAGCTAGGTTTTTGGTTGATTTCTTAGAGAGGAAGAAAGAGTTGAGTTGTGTGAGTGAAATTAGGTTAGGGTTAGTATAAGTTGAGAGTGAGTGGAAAAAGTCAAGAAAAGTCAAAGACGACTTAAGACGGGATTCACTTGAAATCTCGCGTAAAATCCAAATACGAACTCGGAAATTCTAAATTCGACACGGGAAATTTAATTCTAAACTAAAACTAAATTTCGTTGAAAAGTATCCGTAAAATATATTTTTATTATAAAAATAGGGTACATTTGCGGGTGTTACAATCACCCCTCCTTTTAAAAAGTTTCGCCCTCGAAACTTGAGCGAAAGAAAGATACCTTAATCGAATAGGCTTGGATATTTACTACGCATAGAAGCTTCAGTTTCCCAAGTCTCTTCTTCGACATTAGCACATCTCCACAAGATTTTCATTAAAGGAACCACCTTACTTTTCAACTTCTTATCTTTGCGGTCTAGGATGCGGATCGACTTCTCTTCAAAGGATAAATTCGGTTCAAGCTCGGGCATTTCCTTTTGAAAGACATGGCTTGGATCACTAACATACTTTCTCAATTGAGAACCATGGAATACATCATGAATCTTAGCCAAATTCGGGGGCAAATCCAACTTGTAAGCAACGGCACCAATCCTCTTTACAATATCAAAGGGTCCAATGTATTTCGGGCTCAATTTACCCTTAACACCAAACCGTTTAACACCCTTCATTGGAGATACCTTCAAGAATACCTTATCTCCAACCTCGAACTCGAGCGGTCTTCTTCGGATATCGGCATAAGACTTTTGACGGTCTTGAGCGGCTTTCATTCTATCACGAATGACCTTCACATTATCAATGGTTTCAACAAGAACATCGGGGCCTAAGTCACGAACATCACTCAATTGATTCCAACATATAGGACTCCGACATTTCCTTCCATAAAGAGCTTCATAAGGAGCCATCTTGATCGATGCATGATAACTGTTGTTGTAAGAAAAATCCACCAACGGTAGACTCTTTTCCCAACTAGATTGGAAGTCGAGTGCACAAGCCCTAAGCAAGTCTTCTAAAGTCGGAATAGTCCTCTCGATCTGACCATCGGTAGCGGCATGAAATGCAATACTCATCAACAACTTAATACCCATGGCTTCTTGCAAAGCTTTCCAAAATCTCGAACAGAATCTCAGATCTCGGTCGGATATAATCTCCTTAAGAACGCCATTATATCTAACAATCTCATCAACATAGGCCTTCGCTAGTCGATCCAAACTCCAAGTTTCTTTGATCGGAATAAATCTAGCACACTTGGTCAAACGATCAACAACAACCCAAACGACATCTTTACCTCCAACGGTCCTCGGCAAGGCCATAATAAAATCCATAGAAATAGATTCTCACTTCCATAGTGGAATATCCAACGGTTGTAGCAATCCACCGGGCCTCTTGTGTTCTATCTTCACTTGTTGGCAAGTAAGACATCTTCCAACATAAGACACAACATCACCCTTCAAGTTCGGCCACCAAAATTGTAGCTTCAAGTCTTTATACATCTTATCACCACCGGGGTGAATAGAATAAGGGGAAAGGTGAGCTTCATCAAGAACTCGCTTTCTCAAATCAAGAGCATTAGGCACAAACAAACGGCCATGAAAACGAAGAACACCTTTATCATCAAACTTGAAATCTTTAGCTTTTCCTTCTAGAAGTTTGGCTTGAATAGACTTGTAGGTAAGATCATCAACTTGGCTTTCGCGGATCTCACGGAGGAAAACAGGTTCGGCAGTCATAGCACCAACATAATCAAATCCACGCTCCACGAATTCCAACTTCAACTTTCGAAACTCGGCACAAAGATCATCGGGTAATACCCGCATAACATTCAATGCATGAGAAGCTTTCCTACTAAGAGCATCGGCAACAACATTAGCCTTCCCTTCATGGTACAATAACTCAAAATCATAATCATTCACCAATTCCAACCATCTTCTTTGCCTCATATTCAACTCTTTTTTAGTAAATATGTACTTCAAACTTTTGTGATCGGTGAATATACGACAATGAACACCAATAAGGTAGTGTCTCCACACTTTCAAAGCATGAACAACAGCGGCCAATTCCAAATCATGAGTAGGATAGTTCACTTCATGAACTCTCAACTGCCTCGAAGCATAAGCCACAACTTTCCTACTTTGCATAAGAACACAACCCAATCCCATTTTAGAAGCATCACAATAGACATCAAAGTCTACTCCATCTTCAGGCAAAGTCAACACCGGAGCGGTAGTTAACCTCTTCTTTAACTCTTGAAACGCGGCTTCACAAGCTTCATTCCATAGGAACTTGGTTTCCTTCTTAAACAACTGGGTCATCGGTCTAGCAAGCTTAGAGAAATCCTTGACAAATCTACGGTAATAACCAGCTAAACAAAGAAAACTTCGAATTTCTCTAATATCGGCCGGACTCTTCCAATCCACCACAGCTTCAATCTTCGAAGGATCCACCATTACACCTTCTTTAGAAATAACATGCCCAAGAAAGGACACTTTAGGTAACCAAAATTCACACATGGAAAATTTAGCATACCACTTCTGTCGACGAAGAACACCCAAAATAGTCCTTAGATGAATAACATGCTCTTCTTCGGACTTGGAGAAAATAAGAATAACGTCAATGAACACCACCACACACTTGTCAAGATACTCACTAAAAGTGCGGTTCATTTGGTCCATAAAGATAGCGGGAGCATTTGTCAATCCAAAAGGCATCACCTTGAACTCATAATGACCATACCTTGTACTAAAAGCGGTCTTTGGAATATCAACATCACGGACATGAATTTGGTGATAACCGGATCTCAAATCAATCTTGGAAAAAGTAGAAGCACCCTTTAGTTGATCAAACAAATCTTCAATTATTGGTAAAGGATACCTATTCTTGATTGTAATCCGATTCAATTCACGATAATCAATACAAAGCCTTGTAGAACCATCTTTCTTCTTCACAAAGAGAACGGGAGCACCCCAAGGCGAAGCACTTGGTCGAATAAAACCCTTCTCAATCATATCATCTAGCTGCTTTCTTAATTCCTTCAACTCGGTCGGAGCCATACGGTAAGGAGCTTTGGCTATGGGTCCAGAACCAGGTATAAGATCAATAGAGAACTCAACATCACGCTCGGGAGGAATCCCGGGCAAATCTTCAGGGAATACATCAACGAATTCTCGAACAATAGGCACATCTTCAATACTTGGCAAAGGGGTAGTTGAAGAAGTCACAATACACAAGTATGCTTGGTGACCTTTTCTTACCATACTTACCAATTTCATAGCGGAAATCAAAGACACACCTTTTCGGGGATGAGATCCCTTATAGGTTATTCTAACTCCTAAAGGACTCTTTAAATAAATCTTTTGATCACAACACTCGAACCTAGCATGGTACAATGCTAACCAATCAATACCTAGAATTATATCGAACTCTCCTAAAGGGAACTTAAGGAGATTAGCGGGAAAGATAGAACCCGCAATAGATATTGGGACATTAGGATAAAGAGTAGAACAAGAGATAATATCTCCGGAAGGTAAGGATATGGGAGTATCCTCACTAGATGTAGGCTCGATAGATAATTTATTAGCATAAGTCGAAGATACAAAAGACATAGAAGCACCGGTATCAAATAGAATAAGACACGGTTGCTCTAAGATTGAGAACATACCCGTAATGATCTCTGGATGAGCATCGGCTTCGGCACGGCTCATAACAAAGATAGAACCCTTAGGTTTAGCAGGAGGAGGGGGCAACTTTCGATCGGGGCAATCGTCATAACGGTGACCACCCTTTTGACAAAAGTAGCAAATATAAGGTCGGTTGGAACAAGACACACAGGGATGGTATGGTTGTCTACAACGGTTACATTGACGACCTTGAGCTTGAGCTTGAGGAGCATAGGGCCTATGAGCCACATTAGAAGTAGCTCGGGGAATGAAAGGAGCAAGAGCTCTTGTGTTTGCATTTGAAGGAGGATTAAATCTCCTCTTGTTAGCATAAGAGTTAGAAGAAGACGGGATAAACGGCCTCTTCCCATAAACATTTGGTCTTGGAGTGAAAGAAGGAGAGGGATTATTCATCAAAGCTTCATCTCTAATAGCCTTTATGGAATTCTCGGCCCACAAGGCATCATCATATAAATCTCCAAAGGAAGTAGTATTCCTCCTCACTTTACTTTGAAGAACGGCACTCAGCTTGTTGCGATAATAGAAGGCTCGGTCCTCGTCATCTCGGATAAGCCTCGGAGCAAAATGAGCAAGCTTATTGAACTCCGTAGTAAAGTCTTGCGCAGACAAGCTACCTTGCTTAAAGTCAATAAACTCTTTGAGCCTTTGTTGCTTAAGCTCTTTAGGATAGAATCTACCTTCCACTAGAGCTTTGAAGCAAGCCCAATTGAAGTCATCTTCGAGAGTAGCGGTGGCACTAGTGATAGCCCACCAATTATCAGCTTCCCTTACTAGGAAGTGCTTTGCGATCCTTACCTTGTCCTCTTCACGGACTTGGTATAGATCAAACTGCTTCTCCATCTCACGGAACCATTCCAATAACTCGGTAGGGTCCGGCTCTCCACCGTAGGGTATAATCTTACTCCTAGCTATTTGTCCAGCTACCCAAGCGTAGCCTCCTTGATGATTATCTTCTCTTCTAGGGGGAACTTGGTTGGCTTGAGCTAAAGCTGCATCTTGTTGATTTTTCAACACTTGTGTAAGAGCTTCCAACATGACATTCTCTACTACTCGTGGTCTAACCATCTTCATAAGAAACAAAAACAAATTAAGTCACTCATATCAATTAGCATAAACAAATAGACTACCAAGTAAAGTCCTTAACTTCTACCCATCTCTCATTTATTATTTCAAGGTCAAGTAGTTTAAGTTTAGGGTTCACGTGTGTGCGTCGGGAGCGATAAAGCTCTGATACCAACTGTGACAGCCCTCGCGAATGCGGAAATAAAACATACAGGCATGTGATTTAATTAGCGGAAATACGGTATTTTAAAAACCTTTATACATGCAAGATAAATACGAGGAGTGTCAAATATTACAAACCAAAGTACGAAATATACTACAACAAGAGACGTAGCCTCTCAAAAAGTTAACAGTGTCAAAGTGATTAGCAACTAGCTAAAAATAACGTCTAGAGGTGTTTCAATCCAGGGACAACGCCCGCTAGCTCACACCCGAACCCAAAATACCAAGCAAAAAGCCATCCATGCAAGCAACCTGTTCATCCATGAAAAACATGAATGCCACAGTCAGTGGGGAGTAACTCCGGGTTCTCCCAGCCATATCACATTAAACGTACATAAAAGGAAATACAAAAGTGGAAGCATGCATATATAGATATTCATGTGAAATACGATAAGGATAGATAGGTAATTCAAGATATAATAATAAGAGCATATGAGATACAAGTCCAAATCCATCATGTTATACAAAGACTCGGGGAAGACACTCTTAGGCAACCGAATACGCTCACTAGAGCTTGCATCTCACCGTTAGCGGTATAAGTTTGATAAGATTGAGACTCGACAACCAAACCATGCCAAGTCATCCAATGATCAATCATATAATCATTCATCCAATCATAACGACACAATGACGACATCTCTCACGGTAAATGAAACGCACTAGCACCGTGTACATGGCAAGTATGATTAAAAGGCATCCACGGGATAAACATTTCCCTGAACGCATACACGATAAACATTTCGTATATGTAGACTAATTTCCTCCTGGTAGCACGACGATAATAATACGGTCCTAGTCTAAACCTGGTCAGACTCTCGGAATAAACGTGTTCCGATTCGACATGCGATAACATTTCAATCCAAGACTCGGTCAATCATAGACGCCGAGTACCCCAAATTCGGTCGTCAATTCACGAAAGAGGCGGGAAAAGAGCACAAGCCTCATAACAAGCGGTACGCTACATGCAAATAACACCACCTCGCAAGTACACAACATTTGACGGCCGGGTCGATCAACGCAATTGCGTTCGCCCTCCCAACAACGTCGTCGTATGCCCACTAACACATGCAATTAAGCAGTAGGATACATCCCCGTTCCGACATTCCAGCCTTACGAACGTGGAGGTAGCCAAGGGAATGAGAATACAAAGCACATAACAAAATAGTGCTCAAACCGTAACATTTGTAAAAACCGACTCAAAGTGGAACATACCAAAAACCGTCACAAAACATGTGATACAAGCGAATGAAATATCATATATTCGAAACATTAATATTTAAAGTCACTACGTAAATTTATACGATAAATGAACGATCGGAAATATTATAAACGAAAACGTAAACAAGAATTACAAACAAAATCCAGCAGGTGCCAGCCGGTCAGGTGGACCGGCTGCCGGCCACCCGGCTGACGCCAAGTATCATATGAAAAACCAAGTGAAAATACAGTGTGTCCCACCCGGTCAAGGGGACCGGCTGCCGGCTGCCCGGCTGGGACCAAAGGATCATGAGGAAAACAAAGGGGAAAGGTTGAGGTGTCTCAGCCGGTCGGCTGACCGGCTGCCGGTCGGCTGACAGCTGAGATCAATTTCATGCATCAAACATTACGTAACACACAAAATATACAGCCACTGCCCCAGCCGGTAGGCTGACCGGCTGCCGGTCGGCCGGCTGGGGTCAACTTCACCCGAAAACAACATATTTCACTAAGAATCAACAATTAACTATCATCAATTATTATCATAAATCATTCATACTCATATCAATTCTCAACCAACAACAAGTATCATCATCAACACCATTTCTAAGCTTACTAATTATATCCTAAATACGATTTCTAGCATAGAAAACACGTAAAACACGTAAATGATATCGAGTAACTCTTCACCGTTACCTTATTGCGTCTTCACTCCGCGTCAAGGTCCTCTTCGATTAAGAAATAGTCTTTGTCGGGATCTTGAAGGTCTCCACCTACAAATAGTTAATAAAAGATGAATATTCTTCACCTTGAGAAAGACGGAAAGTTTGAAAAGCGAGAAAGACGGTAATTTTATTACCAAAACGGATAGAGGAAGATGAGAGGGGAAGAATAAGACGAACTTACGTGAATTTGAGATAGAAATGAAAGAGTTATGACGATTATAAGACGGATCAAAAATGGAAGCTAGGTTTTTGGTTGATTTCTTAGAGAGGAAGAAAGAGTTGAGTTGTGTGAGTGAAATTAGGTTAGGGTTAGTATAAGTAGAGAGTGAGTGGAAAAAGTCAAGAAAAGTCAAAGACGACTTAAGACGGGATTCACTTGAAATCTCGCGTAAAATCCAAATACGAACTCGGAAATTCTAAATTCGACACGGGAAATTTAATTCTAAACTAAAACTAAATTTCGCTGAAAAGTATCCGTAAAATATATTTTTATTATAAAAATAGGGTACATTTGCGGGTGTTACAGTGAGAGCTCATCTTTGTTTACCTATAGCGGTCATAAGACCGATATGATGTAACTTACTTTAGTTAGATCGTTGACCATGACCCGACCCACACCCTTTACCCCAAAATTCTTAGCATGAACCCGAAAGACCTAGCTTTAATATTATCGTTCAAACCTTACTTAGTCTTGTTG
Organism: Heliosperma pusillum; assembly: GCA_022085475.1. Classification (NCBI taxonomy): domain Eukaryota; kingdom Viridiplantae; phylum Streptophyta; class Magnoliopsida; order Caryophyllales; family Caryophyllaceae; genus Heliosperma; species Heliosperma pusillum. Next base: position 8,932 of record JAIUZE010066630.1, on the reverse strand, counting down.
CCTTTAATTGCCTTTTTTTAATTCATTATTATTTGTATCTTAGCTTTAGTCAATTATACTTGTCCAAACTAAACCTAAACAATTGTGACTTTCAATAGCTCTATAGACTTTCCAATAACAACTTGACACTCTCGCCCTTGTGGTGCGTCAACCCGGCTTACCTTTACTACCTAGCTTAAATAGGTTTGTCAACATAGATTTACGAAATTATTTCGTTATCAGAAGTAAAAGTAGATAAACAAACAAGGCATGATTTTTCAATTGGTTCGACCTACACTCTACAAATCTACGTCCACTGTTATTATATTACTTTGTTTAGAAATTTACTCAAACAACCAAATCACTTACCATAAAACAACTCGTCAATCTACTCTGAATGCACTTAATTTTAAAGCTACCCCGGTTCAAGACATTTGTTCCTATTTCTTAGGTACTTTAGAGAATCTTGAAACTCAAATGTTCACTTAATAAACGATCGAGATAAACTATTAGATTTAAACATGTGATAATAGAAGAAGTATATCACGTCATAGTGGAGCGTACTAGTTCATTGAGACTTAAGAAAAACGAGTGAAGATTTAGAAGATATAACGGTTTTGCAAAAATAGTTTGAAGAGCGAAAGTCTAAATGTCCAAGTTATTGCAAAGTGTTTTTGTCAATAAATACTCACTAAAGTATTGGTAAGTAGATTAGAAGCAAGGGCGATTTTTATAGAAGAAGTGATGGTTCAAGGTGTCCAAGTATTTACATGTCGTTCACCTTTGATAAAAGAAGAGGTAAACATATGGTGAAAATTGTTTTAGGCATAATTTATGATATTTGACCATAGAACATTAAAAAGTTAGTTTCACTGAAATGAAAAAACACAAGTTTTGATTTATAACCTTCGTCACTCAACATTTACCATTTTGGGAAAAAGTTAAAACATTAACAGTTTGACTTAAGCAAGACTACTGTGAAAGAGTTAAGAATAGTGTTATTCTTCTCGTTCAAAATTCAAAACTTCTTGAAAATTAGAGGTCTTTATTAAATTGAAAATTTTGAATTTTGAAACTTAATAGATGAACCATAAATCACAGTGGATTACAACACATGTACAAAGTTATGGCCATAAAAACTTAAGAGGCATACAATAACATAGTAAGAAAACTTGACATCACCAACCAATCAGACCAAAGTTCATCCCCCTTACACTAAAAGATTAAGAGATTACTAAAATTATCCCGCCTAAATGATTTATCCTATAAATAGACTTCTTTATATGATATCTACAACTAGGTCATCCCTCTTATATTAAAAGAATAAGTTTATTCAATAATATTTCCTCCAAAATGTACACACTAATTAAGGAAACACAAGTGTTATCTCATTAGTATATAAATCTTTTGATTAAGATATACTAATATTTTTATTTAATGATAAAAGTTCTTATTAAATTAAAACTGTAATCTTTTCTTTAAAATACTATAAACTATATTTTTTTTATTAAACTATAAACTACATATTCCGTATAAAACAAATTATAAATTGTTATTACTAGCCTCATAACCTAAAAATAGTTAAATTAATTCGTAAAATATATAAATTAATACCATTCACTTCATGGTGAATGGTAAAAAAAAGTGTTTTCATTAAAATATCAAAATGATATCATAAATTGCTTGATGTCATTTCAATTATTTTTCTCAAATCAGGATGTAATTAAAGATGAAAAAAATCTGAAAAATTAATTATTATTAATATAAAATATGTATGTATAAAATACTGAAATTAATTCTAAATATACCGTTACACGGGATCTATTTTCACATACTGTAATAAACTCTACAAAGAGTAGCTCCTTGACCATATGATAAAATATGTGTATAAAATAGAGGGCTGCGAAACATCGTCGACATTTTATAAAACATCGTCGACGTTTTTTAGAAAAAAGACGCATACTACCCTTTCCTCTACTTTATCTCTCTATCTTTTCCTCTACTCATAAAATCACCCAAAAAACAATTTTAATTAACCAAAAAAATTAGAAAGACGGTTTCAAGTAAAAACTAAACGGTAAAATTATAAATTAACGAGAATAAAATGTTAAAAAGAATCGAAACATAACGTTGGTACATAACGGTAAAAAGAATTTAAAAATTTACGAGAATAATACATTACAAAACATAGAAAATTAACAAAAAATAAATAAATTTTTTTTTACAAGATTTAAATGTTTTTAAACGACGAAGAAAAAAAAAAAAAAAAAAAAGTCGACCCCCACCGTCAACGTCCCAACTGAACGTTGGTACCTATACCCAACGTTCAGTTGGAACGCCAACAACACCCATCAACGTCCCAACTGAACGTTGGTACCCATACCCAACGTTCAGTTGGAACGCCAACAACACCCATCAACGTCCCAACTGAACGTTGGTACCCATACCCAACGTTCAGTTGGAACGTCAACAACACCCATCAACGTTCCAACTGAACGTTGGTCTCCATATCCAACAAGCAACAACAACAATGTCGACACAACGCACAACCAACAACAAATGACAACCAATATAGGATAGGGGGAGGAGGAGGGGGAGGGGAAGGGCGGTCGGAACAAGGGGGAAGGGGGATACTTGTTGCAGCGGTGGTGGTGGGTCGTCTGAGGTCAGCGGTGGCAGTTTTGGCGGAGGTGGTGGGCGTCGCGGTGGTGGTGGGGGAGAGGAGTGTATTTAGGAGAAAGAGAGAAAAGAAGAGTGAATGAAGGGTGAAGGGTAGTGAACGTCTTTTTTACAAAAAACGTCGACGATGTTTTATAAAACGTCGACGATGTTTCGTAACCCGGATAAAATACTGTAATAAACTCTACAAAGAGTAGCTCCTTGACCATATGATAATGCAATACTGTAATAAACTCATACATAGGAGCATATGAGTTCTTTTACAGCAGACTTCTAAGTGTTGACCTTTAAACAATTATCTATTTTCAACACATGGGCAGACTTCTAGGTCAGACTCCCAAGAGAAAATGACACTATTTTGAGTTCATACTCCACAAATTTCATGCTTCGTCATTCTCATTAGTTTGTAGTCCAATCTTCTATGATCAAGCATTAAAAACACTACTTTCTAATAGACCACATACAAATTATAAAAAATCTCTCTTTAATTCAGGCCCCAATTTTCTGTGTTAAATAGAGTGGTGTCGAACTGAAATGAACTGAATTGTACTAAGCTAACGTGGATTGAATGTGAGTGAAAATAACAAGGCTTTAGTAACGTTGTTCATTTACTAATCACAAATTCTTATTTAAACAAAGTGAGTTTTCACTAACCCTACCATTTACCTTTTTACAAGCACAAATTCTCATTTGTGACGTGTCGGATCCCTTTCACAAGCTTATAAATAGGAGAAAAAGTGGAAAACTATTTTTTTCCCTCTCACCCTCCCATTTGCAAAATTGTGAGAGAGATCCGACCCGTCACAAACTTGTGACAAATAGATCCGTCACAAACTTGTGACGGAATTATAACCAACAGCCTTCAATGAGACTTACGGCTTACTAATTGAATTGATTTGTATTTTCCAACACAACATGTGGCGAGCCGACTAGTATTAGCACACTTGTAAATAAAAATAAAAAAAATGAGGAAAAAAAAAGCGAGGGAAGAATGGGGAGGGGACCCACAAAAAGGGGCCCAATTCACACTGTCATTAACACCGAATCACATTCCCATAGATAATCTCACAGTCTTCTCACTTGTCACTACTAAATAAGTATGGCAGCAGCAACAACAGCACTAGCAGCTTGAATAAATCACTCTCCACCGCCCAAAATTCCATCCCCTATCTCTTCCTCCTCCTTCCTTCATTAATCAATTCCATTTTCCTGCCTCTTTTTCATCGCCCAAATTATTAATCTAAAACCAACAATGTCGACCCGAATAGATCTAGACGGTAACCCGATTAAAACGATGACGATATGCATGATCGGCGCTGGCGGTTTCATCGGTTCACACCTCTGCGAAAAACTCATGTCAGAAACACCGCATACTGTTCTTGCTGTCGATGTATACAATGATAAGATAAAGCATCTTCTAGAACCTTCTACACTTCCATGGGCGAATCGTATACAGTTTCATCGTATTAATATTAAGCATGATTCTCGTCTTGAAGGTCTCATCAAGATGTCAGATCTGGTATCAACTTTCTTCCTTTTTTATTATTTCTTTTATTTTATTACGAATTTTTTTAATGTTTTCGCGATTTTCTTGTGTTCGTTTGGATAATGTGACTAATTGTTGTGTTTTCGGCGTTTGTTTTGGTGTCGGTGCTGCGTTTTGATGATTTTCGTTTGTAATTTTGATTGATTGATTGATTTCGTTTAGTGACTTTGCGACGCTTTTTGTTTCGGCGAAATTTTTGGTGTCGGTGCTGCGTTTTTATGATTTTTGCTGCGATTATATTCGGTGATTTTTGGAATGTTTGAAGTTTTGAAGTTGCCAGCAGTGATTTTCTTGTTTTTGTTTGTAATTTTGATTTAATTCTCGAAGATTTCATCAGATGTTCTTGTTTATGTGATTAATTTCGATTATTGAGAGTTCCGAGTTTTTTTTTGGTGTCGGTGTGGCGTTTGATTAATTTGCCAATATTTTTCGAAGTTTCGAGCAGTAGTTTTCCTGTTATCTCGTTCTTAATAATGTGTTATTAGGTCATTTTATGTAATTGAGGTTAATGATCAAGTTGCGCTTGATTATATGTTTTTTCGAAGTTGCGAGCAGTAATTTTATGTGATTGAGGTTAATAACTAGGTATGCCTCCGATTATTTGTTGTCGGTACTGGTGTCATTTCTGATAATCTTTCCGTTTCGAATTGAGAATTTGTATGTTATCACTTAATTTCATCTGAATTTTGAAATTGTATGATATAGACCATCAACTTGGCGGCTATCTGTACTCCTGCTGATTACAACACGCGTCCTCTAGACACAATATACAGCAACTTCATCGATGCACTTCCAGTGGTAAGGATTTTGGTGAACCTGACTTAAACTGTAACATTTTCTTCGTTAATTATCTAAATGATGCTGAACTTTGTGATGCTAACCTGCAATGTGGTCGATAATAATTCAGGTTAAATATTGCTCAGAGAATAACAAGCGCCTCATTCACTTTTCTACTTGTGAAGTGTATGGAAAAACCATTGGTAGCTTCCTTCCCAAGGATAGCCCTCTGCGTCAGGTTAATTATTAGTTTTTCTTGATTTTGTGATTCCGTCTTATTTTATTTTATTATTATGTTATACTTGTACTACACGCTAGATTTGGATGTAGATCTGTGTGCTTTATTGCTGTGTTGTATTGGTCGCTTTTTGGAAGATTCCTTGCGAATTATATAATGGAACACTTTGTTGGACTAATTTAAGTTACGTTGCCGTATTTCATTTTTATTATTAGTGCCTGGTCTCTGCTCGTATATTTGTCTTTAAATATTAGAGCACGGTCATGCTTTTGTACATGACGTAGATACTGTGTGTTAAGCTTGTGACATTTTTGTTTCAAATTGGTAGCCGGGCATAATGATTTTTAAAGTTAAGATTCACTTTGGTGAGTTGCCATTTGCTTCGGCACACTCAGTTACTCTGGGTTTTTGATTTTGATAGTGCTTTGAAGATAATAACAGAGGTGGATCCAGTAATTTCGTATCAGATTTGCACAAATATTATAAAATCTGATCATAAAAAAATATGCATGTGTAAATGAGCTCTCCTATGTGCATATGTGTACAAAGTAATCTGTTAAGGTTACAATTCTTATCGAGTTTTAGCTTAAAAGAATAATTATATTAAGCATCTGTCAGTTGTTTTTTTAATCCAATAATTGAAAGAGGAGGAGAAAGATGTTAGCGGGGTAGAGAAAATTTTTCGCACAAAGTAACTGCATAAGCTCGTACCCTGTTTGATGACGTGGTGTTGGGTCAATACTTGTTTATTTGAAGATAATTCAAACAGATATCCTAGCCAGCATCTCTACTGTTTAATTTAAAACAATCTTACCATAATGTTATCGTGAGACCAATCCAAAGAGAACAGTGTTTCCATCTTCTTTTGGTTGGAGGGTCAATAGTTTTTGTGCAGTGTTTATGTTTTACGTAGACGATGCTTTTTATTTGTGTCGTCTGTGTTAGACCCCTTCCTTGTGTGTCTTAGCAGTGATTGCTGAACAGGAACCTAATCTCAAACAAGAGCAGGGGAGATGTTGTAATTTAAGCAGTAAGCGATTTGGTTCACGAGTCTTACATGTTTATTTGTGCTCACTGGTGTTCTAGGACCCTGAATATTACGTTCTTAAAGAAGATACTTCCCCCTGTATCTTTGGCTCCATTGAGAAGCAGAGGTGGTCTTATGCATGTGCCAAGCAGTTGATTGAGAGGCTCATCTATGGTACCATATTCTCTTCTCGGAAATTTCGTTTTCCAGGTCCTGGTTTTTGGTAATAGTGCTCATTTTTATATGTCTTTGTTATTGTTGTAGCCGAGGGTGCTGAGAATGATATGGAGTTCACTATTGTCAGACCTTTTAACTGGATAGGCCCCAGGATGGATTTCATCCCTGGTATTGATGGTCCTAGTGAAGGTGTTCCACGAGTCTTAGCTTGCTTCAGCAACGTATGTTACTTGCTATGATCTGACCACCTTTACTTTGTAACTTTAATGAAATAATGATTATCTAATCTGTTCCCTATTTTTTCAGAACCTTTTGCGTCGTGAGCCTCTTAAGCTTGTGGATGGGGGTGAATCCCAGAGAACTTTTATCTACATCAAGGATGCCATTGAGGCTGTACTCTTGATGATTGTATGTTGATCCATTTCACCATCGTTATTTATGTTTCCAAGTTTCCAGGCAGCTGCTTTCTATTTTCCTTTCTTAAAAATGTCTCAACGTGATCCCTCTGCCCCTCGAATCAGGAAAATCCAGCCAGAGCAAATGGTCACATCTTCAATGTTGGCAACCCTAACAATGAAGTAACTGTGCGACAGCTTGCTGAAATGATGACTCAGGTAACTTATGAGCTTCCCCCTTGTAAAGAAACCGGGAGTGCATATTTGTTGTGATTCATATAGATCGCTGTCACTCTATTACTCGATAACTATCCCGGGGATTCGTTAAGTGGTTGTTGACGATTTGGTTACCCACCTGAAAACACACATTAATTGCAATTAATGGGAATTTCTATAGTAGTTTGTTGTTTGGGAATTCCTATACCTATTCATTCAAATTAGTGAAAGTTGCTTACTTCATCCCTTTGGTAAAGGGAATTTTTTGTTTGAACATACAATTTATGTCAATCAATGTGAAAGAAAATTATGGGAATACTAGTTAAATGTTGTGTAGGTTCTCAGGAATTTTATATTCCTGTGATAAATGAAATGACTAGTAAATTTGGAGGCTGTAGGTATACTCGAAAGTGAGTGGGGAGTCAGCTATGGAGACACCAACTGTTGATGTTAGCTCTAAGGAGTTTTACGGCGAAGGTTATGATGACAGTGACAAAAGAATTCCTGATATGACCATCATTAACAAACAGCTTGGTATTACGCCTTGTTTAAAATCTTCAGTTTTGATTTTTTGATTACTTCCCTTGCTTAATTAAAACGCAGATTACTGAAGCATTATTGTTTTATCAAACTTTTAGGTTGGAACCCCAAGACATCTCTATGGGACTTGCTCGAATCAACCCTCACATATCAACATACGACATATGCACAGGCTGTGAAGCAGGCAGTATCAAAGCCAATTGCATGTTGATGAAAGCAAAGATGATATGACAGTACCTGGGCACAACTTCTCAATCTCGGGTGGTGCACTTTGTTTAGCAAGATGTCTTAAATTCTTTTTCGAAGAACCTTGAACTACGTCTAAAATGGTCACTTACGTATAGCTTTATTTGTTTTACTACTTGTCATTTTCCTGCTGCCATAAAAGGTAGTCGAAGTGCTCTTGCTTGTCCGAAAGCTATGATCAGTTGGGGCACTTTTTTCTCTGTGATCCAAATAGGGTGCTGTTAATTAGGGTACTAGAATTCTATAAATCTTGTTTCTGTAATCTACTCAGAGCACTAGACTAGTGTCTTCGGCTGGTAATCATGAGGGGAAATTACCTAATTGTATCCAAAATGTATTCAATACACTGTTACCCTGTTATGTAGATTGGATGTCGTGAGACGCCCTCGGATGTTCCTTTTGGCATGTATCGTTTTCCTTCTTTTGATGAGTAGTATATTCCCTCCGTTCTAACTGTTTGTTTACCTACGATTAAAATCACAAATTCTCGTTTGTGACGGGCATATCCGTCGAAAGCTTGCGACGGGTCAAGTATTACCCACTTGAGTAGGAAAAGACAAGCTATTTGTGATTCCCTATGCGTTAGTCTTTTCTACACTAGTGGGAGAACTTGACCCATTAGAAACTTGCGACGGATATACCCGTCGCAAGGGAGACTTACTCGATTAAAATAACTCTCAAAAGTAATATAAAATTTAAACAAATGAATGAGACTAAGAGTATATTTTAATCATTTTAGTATTAAACAATCAGATTTGCAAGCTGATCTAGCTTGTATCCGTACTCCGTCAAGCAAGACTGACTATGATGAATTGATAATTGTTTATTCACTTTTCTTTGATATTGATATTGATATATGTGGATTATCTTTGATTCAGATTATTTTTATATTATTTATTTTGACCGAAATATTTTCAGTTTGAATTAATTGATATTTATTTCACGTTGTTTTCTTAAGGTTTGCCACTTTGCGCGATTTGAAAAAAAATAATTGTTCTATACGGAACCCATTGCTCGAAGATGAGCAGTTTGAAATAAAGGTGTTGTTTGGCCTTGCTTATGTAAAAGAGCTTCTCCTTTTTTGAAGGAGCTTATTCATAAACTACTTTTTG
>JAIUZE010066629.1:0-61174 GCA_022085475.1 Heliosperma pusillum | reverse complement strand
TTATAAGTTTGCCTAATTTCCACCTAATAGTGAGTGGGCATTTTAGGGTCCAAATAATGGGTTTTTGGTCCATTTTTGACTTTTGATATTTGTCCCACAATTATTTATAAGTCAACTACTTAATTATCTAGTATAATTAATTATTAATTGGACCATTTAACAGTTAAATGATACAAATAATTAAATAATATACACTTAACTTGTAAGTGATATTTGACCATTATATCAATGTATAATAGGTCATTGGATACCCATTTAGCTAATATTACAACTCCTTGTAATATTTATTAGCTAATTACCACTACCTCACGATATATATAAATACCACAAGTAATTTAGTAAATTAACTTTTAATAACTAAATTCCACTTTATTTGATCGCATCAAATATTTTGGTCCCAGTTCAAAACTTGATCGTCACATTAAAACTCACTTGACTAATCTTTAGTCAAGATTAATAAGGGACTAACTGAAATGTATCTTTATACAATATCATTAGTTTTTCCATTGGGGTTCCTCCCTATAGGTGTGACCGAGAGGGATCAGTTGATTACCGCCGTCAAACGACAGTAACGTCTAACTCTAGTCAGCTGAGCGTTACCGATATACGTTAATCAAATGACAAGTAAAAAGTAAATATATCCCAAATTTATTCCTTTTATGAGATTTAATAATGTAGACACAGTATTGTGGAGGACACCTACTCCAACAAAAAGGTCGCGGTTCCCCGCTTGGTTTTACACTCCCCCTCCATTTGGGTTCCATGAATTGTAATTCCCATACCCCCATAGCATTAACACTTTCCATAGTTGCTCCTTGTTCAATAATGATGTAGCATGTGTTGGTGGCATGGTCACCCCCACAATATGAGCACTCAATGGGTTCGGGGTGTTGAGAGAATGAGCTACCTTTGTTAACAACCAAGTTTAACATCATACTTTTAAGTTCACCCATTTCTTGCATGATCATGTTGTTTTGAGATGCATAAGGATTCTCCATGGAGGATACATTCCTAGAGCCTCCTCCCCTTTCACTCTTTCTTCCATAGCTTCTTGTGTTCATTGCCAATTTTTCAATAATATTGTTGGCCTCGGCCACATTAAGGGTGTCCATTACACCTCCGGTGGCGGCAATGATCATTCTTTGGTCATTTTGGCACAAACCCTCATTGAAAGCCGTTAAAAAATCATCTCCCGACATGCCATGGTATGGGCATCTTGCCACAAGACTCTTGAAACGCTCCCAATAATCATAAAGGGTCTCTCCCATTTCTTGTTCAATAGTAGTGATAAGTTTCTTGGAGTGATTGTGTCTTGAATCCGGATAATACTTTTCAAGAAACGTTTTCTTCAAGCCCACCCACGTGGTAACGGAGTGAGCCGGGAGACAAAAGAGCCATTCTTTCGCGACATCTTGAAGAGAAAAAGGAAATGCCCTTAACTTGAATTGATCCTCGGTCACTCCTTTGGGAATAGCACCTTGGCAAATCATATGAAATTCGGCCAAGTGTCTATTAGAATCGTTCCCCACCATGCCATGGAATTTGGGTAAGTTGTGGACGAAGAAACCTTTGAGCTCAAAGTTTACATCCCCATGGGAGGATATGCAATACAAAGGGGTTGATCCTCATAATTCCTTGCCCGAATCTCACTGATTGTCCTATTATCCTCCGCCATATTATGTTGGTAAAGGACATTCAATGGAGATGGTATCCTAGGTGGTGATTCAAACACTTCCTCCGGTTGTTCTTGAAAAATATTATTTTCCAATTCCTCTTCACTAGGTTCCCTCCAAAAAGGTCTTCTATAAAGGGGATTTGAAAATAACCAATTTGATATGCTACTTGAAGATGGATCAATATCTTGGTCACCAATTCCCTCTTGTGACCTAGGCATAAACTCTAAAACAACTCAGCAACACAAATTAGTAACTTCAACACAAAGTAACCTATAAACACTACTAAAAAAAATATTTGAAAAACAATATAAACAAATTATGACACTAACAAGAGTTTCAATTTGATATTTAGCGAAATTGCCTTCCCCGGCAGCGGCGCCAAATTTCACGAGGCTAATCCGCGTGTCGTTCAATCCGCTAATTAGCTACGATCAAATAACAATTTGTATCTCCTAAACAAACACAAACTATCTTGAATAAAGGTAGTAAATGGTAAGAATAGGGTCGAACCCAAGAGAAGGCGGTACTAACTAAATTAACAAATCTAGCCTCTTGCTACAAACCAATTAACAAAACTAATTACTAATTAATTACTCTAATCACTAATTAAGACAATAATTAAGACACAAACTTAAATTAATTACAAACTATGATATTAACAATGACAAAACATGTAGGATAACACATATGGAGAAAGTTTGACATGAGAATTTGATTAGCAAGTCTAAAATTACCAACAAAAACTAAAGATTCAAATATGGAGAAACTAACTTAGTGTAATTTTCCCAAGTTCCCAACAATTAGCAAAGTAAAGACTCTTCCTTTCCTCTCTTCTCTAATTATCTAATACAAGTTTCTAAGAAATTAGTCAACATGGATTAAATCAACCAAGGATGACCCTTTACAACTCAATTTACACCCATTAAAACATGAGCCCAAATCAAAGATGCAAGCTTTATGAACAAAACCAAATAAACAAGCTAGAATCATGTAATAGAACACTAAACCATGTTCTAATCACACAATAAACCAAATTCCACTCAAAAGATTCCAATTTTAAACCAAAGTTATAATCTTTCATGGTTGCTTCAACAATAACAAGACAGATTAACCAAATTTATCTAGACAAAGCACTAATTAAACAAACACTTGCTTAGATGGTTAGTCTCAACAATAATTCATTCAACAATGGAATTTAAACATGAGAAAATGGTATTAAATAAAGAAGAAGAGGTTTAAAAAGTCTCACAATGCTAAAAGAAGAGAACTTGTTCCAATTATACTAAGAAATGGAAGATTAGCTACCCATAATCCAAGAATTACAACCCAAAATAAAGTTCAACCAAATTACAAGCCAAAATGAAGAACCAAAAATTGAGAGAATTCTAATGTGTTTTGCTGTGGAATGTTGTGGAAATGCATGGCTCCCCCCTCTCTCTTTACAATCTGGCTCTTTTATACCCTTGGCTCCGGAAACCTAGGGCCTTCGAGAAATGGGCCTCAAAATGACAAGACGGAGAATGAAGAAACACCTGTCTCAGGCCAGGACGCTGGCAGCGCCCACAGACGATGGCAGCGTCGTGGGACGCCGGCAGAGATCAGGCGCGCTGGCAGCGTTTCATGCTGCCAGTTTTTACTCTTGGTTGCTCGCCTTGACTTTCGTTGACCCCTTTGAATGCTAGTCTCACCTTGACTTCCATTGACCCCTTTGGACTTGCTTTTCTTGTATTTATAATTTGCTCCTAGCCCACTCCAATTGTCGGAATTGGTCTCGGGTCTCGGGTTTGACTCTAAAATTTGACTTAAAAATACTAAATAACAACATAATTACAAGGACTAAGGTTAGCATAAAACGATGCTAACGACCCGTAAAAAGTACATTAAATGGACCTAATAAACACTACTAAACACGGCACATTTTGGTGTTGTCAGTATCGCTTTACGTACACAAGACTAACGCTTCTGTGAATAGGTTTGCTTTCGGGTTTTCTTTAATACATGGTTTTAGGGTAGTATTTAACATTTTTATGAAAGAGTGATACACTAACGAATTTAACCCGTATCCATTTTTCAAGATTAAGACTGTAAATCTTAACTTGTTATAAAAAAATGATCCATTAGTTAAGGAATAAAACCCGACTCTCCTACTTTGACCGATGAGTTGGAAATAAGTTTATGTTAACAAAAAATTTTTTTATATTAGTAATTGTTTGAAGTACATTTCATAAGTCATAATATTTATTTATTAAATGTGAAATACTTAATCAAATAGTATGAATTTTGATAAGATTGTGTGAGGGAATGATTTTAAAATATTATTAGCTTTGTCAAGCGATATATATAATTACATGGTTCGACTATTGAGTTGTCGAATCCATCGACTCAAGACATTCGACCTTTGAGCTTTCGAATACATCATAAATGGCATAATAATATCTAGCTCTATTACCCCCCCCCTCAAGCTGGAGCATGGAGATCAAGAATGCCTAGCTTGCGGAGAAGAAAAGAAAATTGTGGAGCTCCCAAGGCTTTGGTGAAGACGTATGCTAATTGGTCGTGAGTAGACACGTAAGCAGAAACAATCAAACCATCGGTAATAGCATTACGAACGAAATGACAATCGATTTCAATGTGTTTCGCTCTTTCATGGAAAATGGGATTCCGAGCAAGGTGTAGAGTAGATTGATTATCGTAAAACAAACGCATAGGCAAGGGCAAGTCAAAAACCAAGCTAAGGAAGAGACCTTTGAGCCACTTTAATTCACAAACAAGGGCAGCCATGGACCGGTACTCAGCCTTAGTCGAAGAAAGAGAGATGGTATTTTGCTTCTTGGTTTTCCAGAAAATGGGGGAGTTACCAAAAAGAACAAGCCAACCAGTAGCCGAACAACGAGTCGTAGTATACCCAGCCCAATCCGAGTCACACCAACTAGAAATATTAAAGGTGCTAGAAGAACTAAGAAAAACCCCTTGACCCGGACTACCTTTCAAGTAACGAACAACACGTAAAGCAGCAGACATATGATCCTGTCGTGGTTTGGTCAGAAATTGAGATAGTACATGAACCGCATAGCTTATATCAGGTCGAGTAACAACGAGATAAACAAGATGACCAACAAGACGACGATAGGATTCTGCATCAAATAAAAAATCACTAGTGCCTTCACCAAGTTTATGATGTTGTTCAATCAGTGTAAGAGATGGCTTACCACCCATCAATCCTGTTTCAGAAATAATGTCGAGGGCATATTTGCGCTGATTCAAATAAATACCCTCACTGCTACGGGCGACCTCAAGATAATTGAAATATTTGAGTGGTCCCAAATCCTTCATGTGGAAGCAAGCCCCCAAATATAATTTGAAAGCGGTAATTGCGGAAGCATCATTTCCCGCAATGACGAGATTGTCAACATAAACAAGAACAAAGAGACGTACCCCACCACGCGTGAAAGAGAAGAGCGAATAATCCGAATAAGATTGGGTAAAGCCATAATCTCGTAAGGCTTTAGTTAGTTTTGCAAACCAACAGCGAGGAGCCGGACGAAGACCATATAATGAATTCTTTAAACGACATACTTTGCCTTCTTTTCCCCGACTAAAACCAGGAAGAACCCTCATGTACACTTCCTTGTTCAAATCACCATGAATAAATGCATTATGTACATCCATTTGATGCAACTCCCACTTCTTTATCGCAGCAACAGCTAAGGAGGCACGAATTGTACCCATCTTGACAACGGGAGAAAAAGTTTCCCCGTAGTCCAACCCTTCCACCTGATGGTTACCAAATACAACCAGTCAGGCTTTAAGACGCTCAATTAAACCATCAGATTTATATTTTATTTTGTACACCCAACGACATCCGAGAGCTTTTTTATCTGAAGGAAGATTGGTGAGCTCCCATGTTTCATTCCGTTCAAGAGCATCTATTTTGTCACGCATAGCCACACGCCATCCTTCATCACAAATAGCTTCCTTAAACGAAGGCGGCTCGACCCCAACCGTAATTGCTGCCAAATATTGTTGATGTTTGCCCGAAAAATTATGACAATCAACATAATTAGCTAAGGAGTAGGGAGTACCTGAGGGCGACGTTGGTGAGCCCGGTGAGCTGGAAGGCGGGGATGGACTATGTGCAGTGTTGAGAGCATACCCACAAAGACGGGAATTGGGAAACTCTAAACGATGCACACGACCAAGAACAGTATCAGCGGTCGTGGACACTCCAGCAGAAGAAGACGAGGCTACCTCATCACTAGGTAGCTCACCTGAAAAACCCTCTGTGGTAACAGCCCCATCATTAATGCTACGAGAAACGCCCCCATCGTCACTAATTGTAGGAGCCGAATGAGTGTGGGTTTCACACGGATTATCCTCAACCCCATTAAAGGGCTCCAAAAAACGAGTGGAGGAAGGGACAGTGGATGAAACAAGGTTCATAAATGGGAATGACTGTTCATGAAAAACGACGTCACGAGAGACAAAAAAAGATTTCGTCTCAAGATCATATAATTTCCAACCCTTCCTATTATGAGGATAACCCACAAAAAGACACTTTCGACCACGTTTCTCAAATTTATCCCCTCCCGTATTCCTGTTGTGTGTAAAATACAAGCACCAAAAACACATAAATTTTGATAAGACGGGGGCGCGCCAAATAAAGATTCATACGGGGTTTTGTAATCGATGAGGGCAGATGGGGTACGGTTCATTAAATAGGATGTTGTAAGTATGCATTCGCCCCAAAAAGACCGAGGCAAATGAACTTGGAATCGAAGGGCCCGGGCAACATTCAAAATATGACGGTGCTTACGCTCGACACGACCATTTTTTGAGGCGTGCCGACGCAAGAATTTTAAAATAAAATGCCCTTGTTGAAAAAATAACCCGCCATACAATTAAACTCAGTGCCATTATCACTCCTCGCAGTTTTGACAGTTTTTGAAAATTGTGAGGTAACCATATTAAGGAAACTCATGAACATGTCCGTGACTTCTGTTTTATCAAGCAATAAATAAACCCAAGTTGTGCGAGAGTAATCGTCGAAAATTGTCAAAAAATACTTTGCCCCACAAGAAGAGACAGGACGGTAGGGTCCCCATAAATCACAATGGATTAGCTCAAATAAATCACAAGCCCGTTTATTATTTAATTGAAAGCTAGTACGAGTTTGTTTCGCAAAATGACAAGCATCACAAATAATGTTTTTATTTGAATGAAAATTACTAGCAAAAGGAATAGTCTTGACCACTTTATCGGAATGGTGCCCTAAACGTTGGTGCCAAAGGGAAAGAGAACCCGAACCCGTGTGGACTTGATTCACCTTGAACGGACGAGGCTCTGCACATATCCAATAAAGTCCGTCCCGCAGCATACCGGCTCCAATCGTCGTCCTCGTAATAGGGTCCTGTATGAGACAAGAGCATTTAGCAAATTCAAATACATAATCAGTAGCCGCGGTAAGTTGAGAAACTGAGATCAAATTGCAAGTTAAGCTAGGGACGTATAAAACATTCCGCAAAGTTAAGTGGTGGTTAATATAGACCAAACCCATCAGATTGGACTCGACATTATTGAGAAGCCCAACAAGACGAGGAGGGATCACTATTTAATCGAGTAAGCAAGATAAGACACCGGTGACGTGATTGGAAGCACCGGTGTCGAGTATCCAAGAACACCTACCACTCAAACGATCATCAGAAGGAGAGTATGAGGACACCATATTAGCATGCACCATCAAACTGGAACCAGTCGACCCTTTTGAAGAAGGTCCAGACCCGGATGCAGCAGTGATGTTGCTGCCAGACCCACGAGAAGCAGCCCAAACACGGCGATAATCGGCCAAAGTGCATGGCCTATCTCCCCACCATTCAGGAAATCGTTGAGTCTTAAGGTAACAATTGGAGACTTCATGACCCTTGTCTCACAATAAGAACAGAATAGGTGACGTAGAGTACCACGTTCTTTGTCACGCAGGGAACGCCAATTATCAGAGCGGGCTGGAAAAGGCGTGGCAAACGCAACAATATTAGAAACATCAGAGGGAGTTTCGACAGGAACCCGGAGCCGTTCCTCCTGTAAGACGGAGTGATATGCCCTATTCAAGGTGGGTAAAGGATCAAGTTGGAATTGTTGAGACCGAATATTAGCATATAACGTGGCATCTAATCCCATAAAAAAATTGGTGTAACCGTTCATTATCCAAACGTTTTATTGCAGCAGGGCCAATGCCACATTCACATTTTCCGCATTTACAAGCAAATGGCGGTTCGTGGACAATATTGGAATCCCAAAAGGGCTTTCGTGGACAAGCAGGGCCGACCTGTACCTGTACATTCATGAAACATGAACACCACAGTCAGTTGGGAGTAACTCCGGGTTCTCCCAGCCCAAGGATATGTCTCCCAACCCGGAGTGAGACAGTCAGTGGATAGGTCGGTGGTACATGGGGTGAGACTTGTGTGAGCTAGCGAGCGTCGTTTAGGGTTTAGGGTCTCCCAACCCGGAGTTATTCCCCACTGACTGTAGCGTTCATGTTTCATGAATGTACAGGTACATGTCGGTGCTACATGGGGTTGAGACTTGTGTGAGCTAGCGAGCGTCGTTTTACGATGATTACCTATTACCGCTTAGACTCTCTTATTCTTAGAGTTGTTGTATAATTTTTTTGGGACCGTTGTCTCCCTTGTAGTAATCTGTCGACCCCTTTCGACACTACTACTTAGTTTATTTATGTCTGATTTAACCTTTTGATGATCTTTGCGAATCAAACCTTAAAAAGTTTTAAAAATTCTCTAATTTCCGCTGCTAGTTACTTGTTTATCTTTATGCTTTCGCGAGGGTTGTCACAGTTGGTATTAGAGCCTATGACGCTCCCGACGCACACACGTGAACCCTAAACCTAAATTACTTGACCTTAAAATAATAAATGAGAGATGGGTAGAAATTAAGGACTTTTTTTGGTAGTCTCTTTATTTATGCTAAGTGTTAGGACTAACCTTGATTTGTTTTGTCTCTTATGAAGATGGTTAGACCTCGACTAGTAGAGAATGTCATTTTAGAGGCTCTCACTCAAGTCCTACAAAAACAACAAGATGCGGCTCATGCTCAAGCCAACCAAGCCCCTCCTCTTAGAGAAGATCACCACCAAGGAGGCTCATGCTCAAGTCTCTTATGAAGGTGATTTGACGGTTCAAGACTTCACCACTCAATTCAACAAGCTTGCTTATTTTTCACCAAGGCTCATCAAGGATGATGAAGACCTAGCTTTTTACTATCGTAATAAGCTAAGTGCTTTTCTCCAAAGCAAAGTAAGGAGAAATTCCACCTCTTTTGGAGAATTGTATGATGATGCACTTTGGGCCGAGAACTCTATGAAGGCCTTCAAGGATGAAGAAAAGATGAAGAGTCCCCCTCCTTCCTTCTCACCTAAGCCAAACTTCTATGGTAAAAGGTCATTTACTCCCTCATCCTCCAATGCTTATGCCAACAAACGAAGATTCGGCCCTCCCCCGAATGCTAATGCAAGGGCTCTCACTCCTCTCTTGCCTCAAGCTACTTCCAATGTGGCTCCTAGACCTTACGCTCCCCCTCAAGCTCAAGTTCAAGGAAGAATTTGTGACGGTTGTAAGAGACCCGCTCACCCCGGAGTTGGATGCCATGGTAGACCCTTCATTTGCTACTTTTTCAAGAAGACCGGTCACCGTTTCCGTGATTGCCCCAATCGGAAGTTGCCCAATCCAAATGCTAAGCCCAAGGGATCTATCTATGTTCTAAGCCGAGCCGAAGCCGATGCTCATCCGGAGATAATCACGGGTATGTTCTCAATCTTAGGACAACCATGCCTCATTTTATTTGATACCGGCGCATCCATGTCTTTTGTGTCTTCAACTTATGTTGATAAATTAGCTATCGAGCCTACTTCTAGTGAGGATACTCCCATATCCTTACCATCCGGAGAAATTATCTCATGTTCCACTCTTTACCCTAATGTCCCTATCTCTATTGCGGGGACCATCTTTCCCGCTAATCTCCTTAAGTTTCCTCTAGGAGAGTTTGATGTAATCCTAGGGATAGCTGGTTAGCATTGTACCATGCTAGATTTGAGTGTAGAGATCAAAATATTTATTTAAAGAGTTCTTTAGGAGTTAGAATAACCTATAAGGGATCTCATTCTCGAATGAGTGTGCCTTTCATTTCCGCAATGAAGTTGTTGAGTATGGTAAGAAAGGGTCACCAAGCATACTTGTGTATTATGACTTCTTCGTCTCCTACCTTACCCAAGATTGAAGATGTACCGATAGTGCGAGACTTTGTTGATGTATTCCCTGAAGACTTGACCGGGATCCCCCCCGAGCGTGATGTGGAGTTTACAATTGATCTTATGCCCGGAACCGGACCCATAGCTAAAACCGCTTACCGCATGGCTCCTACCGAGTTGAAGGAATTAAGGAAGCAACTTGACAAGATGATTGAGAAGGGTTTCATTAGACCGAGTGCCTCGCCTTGGGGTGCTCCCGTTCTCTTTGTAAAGAAGAAGGATGTGTCCATGAGACTTTGTATTGATTACCGCGAACTGAATCGAGTCACAATCAAGAATAAATACCCCTTGCCAAGGATTGAAGATTTGTTCGACCAGCTAAAGGGTGCTTCTACCTTTTCAAAGATCGACTTGAGATCCGGATACCACCAAATCCCCGTTCGTGATGCTGACATCCCAAAGACCGCTTTTAGTACAAGATACGGTGACTTCGAGTTCAAAGTGATGCCTTTCGGTTTGACTAATGTTCCCGCTATCTTCATGGATCAGATGAACCGCACTTTTAGTGAGTATCTCGACAAGTGTGTGGTGGTGTTCATAGACGACATCCTCGTTTTCTCCAAGACCGAAGAAGAGCATGCTATTCATCTTAGGACTATTTTTGGTGTCCTTCGTCGTCAGAGGTGGTTTGCCAAGTTTTCCAAGTGTGAATTTTGGTTACCTAGGGTGTCCTTCCTTGGACATGTAATTTCTAAAGAAGGTGTGATGGTAGATCCTTCTAAAATTGAAGATGTGGTTGATTGGAAGAGTCCAACCGATGTTAGTGAGGTTCGAAGTTTTCTCGGTTTAGCGGGGTACTACCGTCGATTTGTCAAGGATTTCTCAAAACTTGCAAGACCGATGACTCAACTATTGAAGAAAGAGACGAAATTCGTTTGGAACGAAGCTTGTGAAGCTGCTTTTCAAGAATTGAAGAAAAGGCTGACTACCGCTCCAGTGTTGACCTTACCTGAAGACGGTGTGGGCTTTGATGTCTATTGTGATGCTTCCAATTTGGGATGGGGTTGTGTACCTATGCAAGATAGGAAGGTGGTTGCTTACGCCTCGAGACAGTTGAGAGTTCATGAAGTGAACTACCATACTCATGATTTGGAATGAGCCGCCGTTGTCCATGCCTTGAAGGTGTGGAGGCACTATCTTATTGGTGTTCATTGTCGCATTTATACCCACCACAAGAGTTTGAAGTATATATTCAGTCAAAATGAGTTGAATATGAGACAAAGAAGGTGGTTAGAATTGGTGAATGACTATGATTTTGAATTATTGTACCATGAAGGGAAGGCCAATGTTGTTGCCGATGCTCTTAGTAGGAAATCTTCTCATGCCTTGAATGCCATGTGGGCATTGCTCGAGGATCTTTGTGCCGAGTTTCGAAAGTTGGAGTTAGAGTTCGTGGAACGAGGATTTGATTATGTTGGTGCCATGGTTGCCGAACCTGTTTTTCTCCGTGAGATCCGCGAAAGCCAAGTTGATGATCCTACCTACAAGTCTATTCAAGCCAAGCTCCTCGTAGGAAAAGCCAAAGACTTCAAGATTGATGACAAGGGTGTCCTTCGACTCCATGACCGAGTGTTCGTGCCTAATGCTCTTGACTTGAGAAAGCGGATTCTTGATGAAGCTTACCTTTCCCCCTACTCTATCCACCCCGGAGGTGACAAGATGTATAAAGACTTCAAGCTACAATTTTGGTGGCCGAATTTGAAAAGCGATATTGTATCCTATGTTGGAAGATGCCTTACATGCCAACAAGTGAAGATCGAACACAAGAGGCCCGGTGGACTGCTGCAACCCTTGGATATTCCACTATGGAAGTGGGAATCTATTTTTATGGATTTCGTCATGGCCTTGCCGAGGACCATTGGAAGTAAAGATGTTGTTTGGGTTATTGTTGACCGTTTGACCAAGAGTGCCAGATTCATCCCAATCAAGGAGACTTGGAGCTTAGATCGACTAGTGAAAGCCTATGTTGATGAGATCGTCAGATATCATGGTGGTCCCAAGGAGATCATATCCGACCTGGATCCGAGGTTTTGTTCTAGATTTTGGAAGGCCTTACAAGAAGCCATAAGTATCAAGTTGTTGATGAGTACTGCCTTCCATGCCGCTACCGATGGTCATACCGAGAGGACTATTCAGACTTTAGAAGACTTGCTTAGGGCTTGTGCACTCGACTTCCAATCTAGTTGGGAAAAGAGTTTACCATTGGTAGAGTTTTCTTACAACAATATTTATCATGCCTCGATCAAGATGGCTCCTTACGAAGCTCTCTACGGAATAAAATGCCGAAGTCTTATTTGTTGGAATGATTCTAGTGATGTTCGTGACTTAGGTCCCGATGTTCGTGACTTAGGTCCCGATGTTCTTGTTGAAACTATTGATCATGTGAAGGTCATTCGTGACAGAATGAAAGCCGCTCAAGACCGACAAAAATCGTATGCCGACGTCCGAAGAAGACCGTTAGAATTTGAGGTTGGAGATAGAGTATTCTTGAAAGTATCACCGATGAAGGGTGTTAAGAGGTTTGGTGTAAAGGGTAAGTTGAGCCCGAAATACATTGGACCCTTTGACATTGTAAAAAGAATTGATGCTGTAGCTTACAAATTGGACTTGCCCCCGAATTTTGGCAAAGTTCATGATGTTTTTCATTTCTCTCAATTGAGGAAGTACATTAGTGACCCAAGCCATGTTCTTCAAGCCGAAATTCCCGAGCTTGAACCAAATTTGTCCTTTGAAGAGCAGCCAATCCGCGCTCTAGATCGCAAAGACAAAAAGTTGAGAAGCAAAGTGGTACCTCTAGTGAAGGTTTTGTGGAGATGTGGCAATGTTGAGGAAGAGACGTGGGAACCGGAAGCTACCATGCGTGCTAAGTATCCAAGCCTATTCGATTAAGGTATCTTTCTTTAGCTCAAGTTTCGGGGACGAAACATTTTAAAAGGTGGGGTGATTGTAACACCCGTAATTTTAGCCGTTATAATTTAATAGTGTTGTATTAATATTAAGTAGCTTAATTTTAGATTTAGAATGGAACTTAGTCTTCTGTGTCTAATTTAGCGAATCCGAGTCCGTATTCGGACTCCACGCGAAATTTCGGGTGGGCTACACCTTAGTCCATGTGTTGGGCCATTTTCTCAATCACCACTCACCCAACCTCACCCTTACCCTACCCATTTTTCAACTCAACTATTCAGCTCACTATTCACCATCTTCTACCTCCCTCATACACACCAAACCCTAGCCTCCATCACCATTGTTGAACCTTCAACTTTCCCACCTAAATCCTACCATAACTCCCTCATTTCTCATCCAAATTCGTTAATTCTTAGCTTATTCTCTCTCTTTTCTTTTCCTCTTTCTAGTAAGGTAAGAAAAGTCTAGTCTTTCTCGTTTTTCGTTTTCTCATTTTTTTTCCCAAGGTGAAAATATTCATCTTTTGTATCAAATTTGTAGGAGGAGACCTCCAAGATCCAGACCGAGACTATTTTCTAGTGGAGGAAGAAGAAGAAGATTAGTGAAGACGCAAAAAGGTAACGGTGAAGGGTTACTCGATATCAATTTACGTTTTTAATGCTTTATTTGTGGTTCTAGTAGAGAAATATACAACATTTGTTTGAATTTCATGAGGAAACCTACTTATTGCCTTTCATATGTGTGAATTCCACCACTCATGTTTCCTTTCACTAATCATATGCTAAGTAGTATTCAAGTGATTAATTATGCTCATTGAATATGTTGGAACTTGTGTTGAGCATTAAATATGTGTGGGTTTTGCCTTAATTGATGCTTATACAATGATTGGTGATGATGAAAGTACATTTAATGTGGATTTGATGCTATTAAATGTTGTTAAAATTATGTGGGAAGTAAATGGATTGAATGTTGGTTGTTGGAAATGTTGCATTTTCGTGTTATACGCCCCAGCCGGCCGACCGGCTGCCGGTCCGCCCAACCGGCTGGGGACCTCTGATGTTAAATTGGTCGAGTTTTGGTATTTCATTTATGTGTGCGTCCCAGCCGGCCGACCGGCTGCCGGTCCGACCAACCGGCTGCGCACTTCTGTATTTTTGTAAACATTTCACTTGGAGTACGAGTCACAGCCGGTGAGCCGGCAGCCGACCCAACCGGTTGGACCCTTCCCCTTTTCCCTTTTTCCTCTAATTTACCCATTAGTCTATGACCCCGGCCGGGTAGCCGGCAGCCGGTCACACCCACCGGCTGGGGATTCCTGTATATTTAATGTCGTTGTTGGTTCATGCTATAGGGCCAGCCGGGTAGCCGGTGGCCGGTCCCCCTGACCGGCTGGCACCCCCTGTAGCTCTTTCTCAATTCTTTTCCTTACTTCCTCACATGTAATAGTTTGTATGGTTTGTTTATCTTATAAACTTACGGAAGTATATTAAATATTCATGTTTAGAATATATGATATCATACATGCTTATATCACATGTTTTGTGACGGTTTTGATATGTCCCCTCTTGAGTCGGTTCTACCTTATGTATTTGATTTGAGCACTACTCGTTGAGTGCTTTGAACTCTCATTTCCCGGCTACAACTCATCCTCGTTAGACTGGAATGTCGGAGCGATGGGGTGTGTGACGCGGGATTAGTCGCCCTCCCCCGGTCAAACAAAACTTAAAAGACTCAATACTAAATTAATTAATGTAGTAGGGTAACGAGGTCGAACCCAAAGGACGGTTAGGATTGGCTATCGATTTTTGTTTTTATCTAGTCTAGTTCGGACGGAAACGAGATGTTCAAATGCCAAAGACGAGATAGATATAATAACTAAAACTAACAATGAAGCAAGAAAAGATTAAACAAGGATTAAAATATACTAAGGTGAAAGGGTTCATTAATATAGGTGTAGGTCGATTATGACGAGGGTTAAAACTAGTCTAATGGTGAGTCTAGATATGTCTCCACCTCTCGGTGTAAGACGGTCTCTAGGCAAGTCTCCACCTCTCGGTGTGAGACGAGCCCTAGCCCAAGGATCGGTCAGGATCTCGCCCTAACCTCCCCTTAAACATTCAAAATGCACACAAACACGTTACAAGTCAAGCTCTCGCTCAAACTAGTAATTAAACAAGGGAAATACTCAAACTACTCATTTACGCATTTCTACAAACACCTTGTGTGCACAAGACAAATAGACTACCAAAAGACTCAATCTTTATGCCAAGTTATCATAATCAAATTATAAGCCTACACTAACTCCCCCATCTACCTTAGTAATACACTACCCACTCATATTAATAAGGAAAATCATTAAAGACGAAAACTTTGATACAAAACTAGCAAAATAAGACATATTAAACATGTAAACTAATTAGACAAGCATGAAAGATTAATTAAATGACAAGTAAATGAAAATAAATATGAAGATTGAAGAGGAAAGATTGAATCTTTACCGATTAACAAAGACGAGACGGAAAAGATACGAACTTGAATAAAAACCCGATCTTTCGATCTTATCTTCATACAAAATCCGAGTGACGGAAACTATTACAAAATTTGGGGAAAAATTAAAGGAAGAAATTAAACTAAGAAAATCTAATCTAGTGAGAAGGGTTTTTCTTCTTGTGAGACGGTCTAAAAAACTCTATCTAAAAATATCTCACCTATTCTAAGACTCTCCTAATTCTAGACTGATAGAATCTTTTTGTATGGGTAGTGTGCCATGTTTTTAAATAATACTTCGTTTGTCTTTGCTTTTGGACTTTTCCTCCGTCCTTTTCTTTCTTCCCATGCTTTTCTTTTTCTTCTTTCTATCCGTCTCCCCACTCCCCTTTTCCTGCTTTTCTTTTTTTTCTTTTTGTCTCTTCTCTGCTTTTTCTTTTCAAAAGACAAAAACACTCACAGAATATCACGCGTGCAAACAAAGAAGGGAGTCTGAGCCGGTCTAGCGGCAGCCGACCACTAGAACCGGCTCACAACCCTCTGCTTCCTTCTGCCAATTTTATAGTGTGAGGGATCCCCAGCCGGGTATCCGGCAGCCGGTGGACCGGCTGGGAACCCATTGTTTCATTGCTTAAGTTTCACGCACAAAAAGGAGGGCACCAGCCGGTCGCCAGGCCGCCGGTCGACCGGCTGGGACCCATTTTGATTGTTTTTCGCGCAAGCAAAGGAGAAAGAGCACGGTGGTTCGTGGTGCTGCTGATTGGTTGTTGATGCCGCTGTCGGGGTTTCTATTGGTGGCTGTAAGTCCGAGCCACGGTTGGAGCGATGGAGGACGACGGTGGTTGTCATGCTGGTAATGGTAATCGAGGCAGAGGAAAAGCAGGGGTGGCGGTTGGTGCTACTGCTGAGCTCCACGGCGGACGGATGGAAAGGCCGGTGGTGGCCATGGTGGTACGAGGTGATGTTGATGAGAGTTCGGGTTCGGGTTTCGAAACGAGGTAGAGCTATGGAGTAGCTGCCGGTGGTGAATGGAGTTGGTGATGAAGATGGTTACTGCTGGTTTCTGACGGAGGAGACGGTGGTGCGAGTTGGTGGTGTGATAGGTGGAGGAGCACGGTGGTGCTAGGAGTTGTAGGGGCACGATTCACGAGATATGGTGGTTGTCATCATACAAGAGTTGGGATTGTTTGCTAAAGTCAGTAATTGACTTTGAATTTGGTTTGCCAATGGGCTTGGTGATAAAGGGTGGAGAAATGGGTCAAGGTGTTTTGAGAAATTGGTCCGTTTGATTATTTTAGAATCGCCTTGGCTCGTCTTGACATCTTCATCTCATCTTGCTTTTCCGTCTCACGTTATTTATTCACAAACCCGATTCCTATAAAATACATATGAACAAAAATATTACCTAGTGCTATCAAAATAACCATTATTCGCAATTAATATAGGAAAAGTAATAATTATTATTTAATATATAAAATGAGCTATAAATCGGT
Organism: Heliosperma pusillum; assembly: GCA_022085475.1. Classification (NCBI taxonomy): domain Eukaryota; kingdom Viridiplantae; phylum Streptophyta; class Magnoliopsida; order Caryophyllales; family Caryophyllaceae; genus Heliosperma; species Heliosperma pusillum. Next base: position 44,291 of record JAIUZE010066629.1, on the reverse strand, counting down.
TAAATCACAGAAAATTGAGTTAAGTAGAGATTTAAATATGAGGTAAAAAGATAATAAATTATGACTTATCAGTGTGTCCTTGATGCTTGTATGCATGTTTTAGTGGGGATATGACGACGTTGTTGGGAGGTGAACGCAATGCGTTGATCGACCCGGCCGTCAAATGTTGTATCCTTGCGAGGTGGTGTCATTGCATGTAGCGTACCGCATGATTATGATCCTTGTAATCTTTCCGCCTCTTTCGTGTAGTGTGACCGAATTTGGGGTACTCGACTTTTGTGTTTGTTGAGTCTTGTATGCGAAACGTTTATCGCATGTCGAATCGGAACACGTTTTTTCCGAGAGTCTGGACAGGTTTAGACTAGGACCGTATTATTATCGTCGTCCTACCGGGAGGAAATGAGTCTTTCATATACGAAACGTTTATCATGTATGGGTTCAGGGAAACGTTTATCCAGTGGATGTATTTTTGATCATACTTGCTATGTACATGATGCTAGTGCATGCCATTTACCGTGAGAGTGTGTATGCTTATGTTTGACCATGTGATGGATCGTATACTTGTTTGATTGGATGCCTTTGATTGGTTTGTATGTCGAGTCCCAAACCTTCTCAAGCATATGCCGCTAATGGTGAGATGTAAACCCTTAGTGTTTTATATGGTTGCCAAGGGGAGTCTTCCCCCGAGTCTTGTTTTGCATGATGATGATGATGATGATGGTTTTTCCTTACTCGTATATTGCCATTACCTTGATGTATTCTCATTTCCGACATGACATATATGTTTACATGATTATGTGCTTACTTATGTACGTTTTGATGTGATATGGCTGGGAGAACCCGGAGTTACTCCCCACTGACTGTGGCGTTCATGTTTCATGAATGTACAGGTACAAGTCGGTGCTACATGGGGCTGAGACTTGTGTGAGCTAGCGAGCGTCGTTTTACGCTGATTACCTATTACCGCTTAGACTCTCTTATTCTTAGAGTTGTATAATTTTTTTAGGACCGTTGTCTCCCTTGTAGTAATCTGTCGACCCCTTTCGACACTACTACTTAGTTTATTTATGTTGGATTTAACCTGTTGATGATATTTGCGAATCATACCTTAAAAAGTTTTAAAAATTCTCTAATTTCCGCTGCTAATTACTTGTTTATCTTTATGCTTTCGCGAGGGTTGTCACAACTTTTATCAACATAAACAACCTATTTTAACTTGTTGAAATAGATAAAATATCTTATCAATATAAGACACCTTTTAAATGCCAAGCTAAAATCTTCTATTCCACAACAGATTTTGATTTTAGTATACATGTTGCACTCTTTCATCCAATATTAAAATCCAACCATTCATTTCAAAAAGGTAACACGAATACGTTAGTCACAATGAGTGATACGTCATTTACGTGGAAAACAATTTCTCCCACTGAACTTCATGTCTTTACATGATAACTTTAACTCCCACTTAACTTCATGTCTATACATGACTTTAACTCCCACTGAATTTCATGTCTATACATGACTTTTCGGCAATTCGAGTGAAACTCTTCTTATATCTTATAATAGAAAAGATCATCATAACCTATAGGTAGATACATACAATAGGCTTGTGTCATGTACACATCCTATTCCAAATCCCTATTTGGAAATGTGGTTTTGATGTGTATCTTATACACACCTATTATGAGGTATTTCATTGATGATTTGGATCTAAGCATAGTTACGCATTAACTTGGCTTTTGTAGACATCTACATGTCTATCCATGCAACTATAATTGGACACTTCCAATTAAAACATCTTCAAGTTTATAGAATGATTTTGGACAACTCCAAATATGTCATTCATTTGCATAGATTCTATTTAGTTTCATAAGTCTCTTTTAGAAAATCAAAATTCAAAATTTGTAGGTACTTCCAATTCATAGATCATAATCTTATTATATCAAGAACATTTTCTTTTGGTCTTGTCACTAGTCTAAGGATTCACCTAAGAACGCTTTCTTTTGGTCTCCTCACTAGTCTTGAGTCTAACCTAAGAACATCTTCTTTTGGTTTCCTCACTAGTTCCTAACTAGGTTTTCGTTGTGGCTTATTTTCTCCCACTCTATCTTTAAAAATACAACTATTTTATTTAAAGATAGCCTTATGAGCCACAAACAATTTTGTACTCATACTTGTGAGGGAGGTAGAAGTATCACAACATGACCTTAAGTGATCTACTAAAAACTTCATTGTAAAGACATCGAATCTTAGCTTCGAGATAGACTAGTTCTATAAGCTAAAGAGGTGTACTCATATTCATGTCAATTACAATCTTTATAAGTGGTATGGCCAATTGGTTTTGTAAACTCCCTACTTTGAGTTCAATAACTCAATTTTGACTTTAGCAATTGATCTTTCAAAGTGAGAATCGAATTCTTAACCTTCTATTATAATGATCCAATCATCATAACACTAATATGATCAATTTGAGTCGATACAATTCATGTTATTAGTGCAAGTAGAGTATGATGATATGGTTTTAGAACTAAAAGTTTCAACAAACCGAGTGAATTGGGTTGAAAACGAAATCACTAAATCCAATTACAACCATTGTTAATAAAAGGAATGTAACAAATTTCCATGTCAAACAAGGAAATTATAAAAGTTCTAAAAACAATGTCTCAAAATACATCCCAAAATTTAGACAATTCAAAATGAGACCAAGCTTCCATAGATCTTCAATCATGGGTAGCTACCTTAGCTTCCCTTGAAGAGCCTTCTTAGGCTTGCTTGTCCTTGCATTTATCCTTGCTAGGATGCCCTAATTACAATTAAATAGTGTAAGAATCACAACTCGTATCTATATACCAAAGTTGAGATCATAACATAAACGATAGGGATAAATTACTAACTGAAACATCTTTCCAGTTTTGATATCTCCTAGATATTTAGTGCAATTCCTCTTCCAATGCTCTATGCCATTACAATAATGGCACTTGTCCTCGGTTGAGACACCTTTCTTAGGTTTGGGTGAGCTTTTCTCAATAGCTTTTTCCCTTTCCTTTGAAAGTGGAGGGCTTCTTCCCTTTACTACCACCTTTCTTGAACTTCCCCTTACACATTATTAATATGGAGTACATCCTTGGAGGTGCTAACATTTAGCCTCTATGTCTCTCTCAGCTTGCACGAGCATCTTGTGCATTTCATGAAGAGAGGTTTCTCATGTTATGCATATTGTAGTTTACCCTAAACTTCACATATGCTTTGATTTTCCCCAAGCAATGTTAGACTCGGTCGATAACGAGTTGTTCGAGAATGGTCACCCCTTGCAATTTAAGAGTCTCAACATGCTCAATCAATTTGAGTACATGAGGGCTAACTTTTGGTCCTCTTTTAGGTTCATGTTGAATAATGTGGAAGCCGTCTTATATTGTAAGATCCTAGGAGCTTGTGAAAAAACATGGTCACAAGCTTGACATAGATCTCACAGGCCGTGCTCATCTTATGGCACTCCTTTGGAGATCGGCTTCCAACGAGAAGATCAAAGCATTTTTGATCGCGTCGGACTCTTTGTGGCTAGCCTCATAGGCTCGCCTTGCAATGCGGTTGACCTTTCATTAGGTGCGGTGGGAGAGGCTTTGGTAAGATAACGAAACTTGTCGTCACCCTCCGCGGCCAACCGGAGTTGCATATCCCAATCGGTAAAATTAGCGCCATTCTTTTCTAACTTGCATCGATCCATGAAGGATCGAAGCCATGAGACATTCGTGAGAATTGGAGCATAGGTGGTGGTGGATGAATTAGCATTTGCCATTGTGAATAAACAATATTAACTACAAATTTTTAGACATTAAGGAAATGTTAACATTTATCGAATTAAATACTTGTAAACATTTTAAACAAGTTTTAACATTTAAATAGTGACCTCTACCCAACTATTATAAATGATTCTGAGATCCAAATTCATATCAACTTGGGCACGGTAAGCCGATTCATCCCTCATTAACATATTTCGGTGCATTAACTCTTTAATCGATTCTACATTAGAACTCTCGGTCGATAATATTATTTTAATATTTATCTTAAGCCCGAAACACATGCGGCTACGGTCGCGAATACTTCCGTTGAGCTCAATCCAAATTTCGAAATAATAACATTTATTACCCCACTTACCCAACGTAACAAGTTTAGCACCCCGGTGAGCCGAGCCTACTTCCTTGCGAAATTGGGATTCATGGGTTCTACATTTGGTAAGGCTTGATCTCAATTATTTATTATGAGAGGTCATGTCAATTTATTATCTATCTCGTTTAAGTGAACTAAATCGATGAATTAACGATAATTTTAATTGACACGGTCGAATACTCGATGAAATATGCATGTCATGTTATGGCGATTTGGCAATGCATGCAAACATATTAAATAAAAATGCAAGCATAAAAATAAAACTCCTAGTATGGCCTTTCCTAGAATAGAAAATCATATATTCTATTACAAATTCGGAAACCAACTCCTTTGGTCCCTTGAACTTCATAAGCACGCCTCCCAAGGTCACCGTCTCTCTCGGAACTCCTTTCCGAATGGCACCGTCTTTGGGAAACTCCGGTATTACAAATAATTACAAACTATATAATAAAATTACAATAATTTCCTATTATACATTTGTAAAATAAAATAATACAATAAAAGTGATACGAGATCACATTAAATTACAACCGAATCAATATTCCCTTACATTTCGGGCAATATCGATTAAAACTAAGGTCATACTACGATAAAATTACATAATTCCAAATTACATAAACCAGAATATGACATTCATAAATTGAAAATATGACATTCATAAATAAAATGCATCATTATAATATGTATAAAACATGCTCATGTTAAATGCCAAATCGCCCTAATTAACGGTTTATATCGAATATAACCCGGTTTTACGTAAATGCGTGATAATAACACTTTAAAATCACCAAACAATACTTAAATCATATTTAAGTCCAAGTTATTTACCCAACTCATTTAGGCCTCAAAAATTAGTCATTACTCAATTTTTGACAATAATTCAACTTGTTGTTGTTTAATTTCTCATAATTAGACTTTTAAAATCATATTTTAATCAAATAAATTCAAATTTAATTACAATAATTTCAAATTTTTAATTTTAAATTCTTGAACATTCTGGAACAATTCCATGACACTCATAATGTCAAAAATCATGGTTAAAAATTTTGAATCGGTTTTTGAGAAAAATGGTTGTCATTTAACGGTTTTATCAAATAAAATACATAAAGTATGCAAAAATTAATCATATTAAATTTTCAACTTTAGATCTGAAATGTGGGACATTTATGAAACCAGGAAAATTTTTTTCTTGACATGAAATTTATTTTAGCTATATTTGCTAAATTAGTCACTATTTATGCCATTTTTACATTAAAAATTCATAAATCATGCTATACAAATCACATTAGTCTAAAGTTTTCCAGTTTAACAGGAAGATATTCATGTGACAACATACTAAAATTTCAAAGTCAGACTCAAAGCGGAAGTATTTTTAACCATTTGACCTTTATTTATTTCATTTTATAATATAAAAATTGTAAATCTTACGAAATAAGTCCACTTTACATGAACTTTTAAATTCAGTAAGTAAAATGCAAGTGTGATATTTTGTAAAAATTTCAAGGTCATAAAATAAGTCTAACTATTTTTAGCATTTTAAAAATCATTTTACTCATTAAAATGTAATAAAAATACTAAAAATCATATTGACATGCAAATAACTTTGTGATTTTATCTTATAAAACACAAATTACTAGTTTTCTTTAAGTTACAATAACTCGAAAAAACTAAAAATCGATTATGCATGCAACAACCTTGGCTCTTGATACCGCTTGTTAGTTTCATAAACTCGATATTAGACACTTCTAATATCATTATACATTTAGTTTACTCATTAAACTAAATGGATCTTATGCATGCATAACATAAAAACAAATAAGGAAGAATAAATAGTTCCTTACATTGATTTAAACGAATTTGGGTACAAAATAGGACTCCTTCCTACTTTGTTCTCGAGCTTATAATGTTAGGGATGAACTTCCAAGTTCTAAGTGTAAGAACACTCCTATTAGATGCACCAAGACAATACCCTAAATCACAAATATTACTACACTAGCAATATAATATTAGCCCTTAAATATATATATTCTAATAACTCTTATTTCTACCTTAGTAATCTTATTAGAAATTTATGAACTCTAGATATAGGAAAACTTCTTTAATTTTTTCTTAGAGAGAAGGAAGAGTGATGCGTGTATTTTATATAGACCTTTTAGGCCATATTAGCACGCATTTACATGCTTATTTGATAGTGTACAAATGTCCCCCGAATAGTCTACTTTGGTTTGTTTTGTAATATTTGCAGATATGGACCAGAACGACGGAAAACTAGCTATTTTGTAGCTTCTCAAGCATGCATAAGAGAGTCGGAAAGGAATCTTGGTGTATCGGAATGCATGAAGTCGTGTTGAAGGAATGGAAGAACGAAATCCATGAGCAAAACACTCGTTCGAGGTGTAAAAGCCTTCGATCGACTACCTTATTATTTAGAAGACCTCGATCGAGCGTTGTTCAACTCGATCGAGCGTTGTTCTGCTCGATCGAGCTGCTGGCCTTGGACGTTTACTCGATCGACCACTATGGTTACTCGATCGAGTGTTCCTGTCTCACACGTTCCTCGATCGAGTACTTTAGACAGCATATTCTGCTCGATCGAGAGGTTACATGCTGATGGGCTTCGCAAGATAGTGTGTTAAGCAATGGACGCCTTGTAATTTGTTAATTTCATTTTTTTCTTAAGGGTGAAAAAACGAGAATGAGGGACATAACATCTTACCCTAGACTTTATCTTTAACGGGGATTCTGGATCTGAAATTGAGGACTTCTTCCGACTTTCTTCTTCTTTCAATTTTGGGTATTATTGTTCTTAAATTCAATGAGCTATTTCTCTATGTCTTTTTGTCTCTTATTTATTATTATTGTTGTTCTTCTTTCAATTATGCATAGCTAATTCCTTTGCTAAGATTTAGGGGAACCGTGGCTTAGGTAAGATGAATTAATTAGTAGACTTTAAATTAGGTTTGGTTGCAATCATCGCATTTAATAGCTTTTAATTGTTAGAATCGACGCATTCAATTGACTGACTTGATACCCCCTTGACCTAGATCGAGAGATTGGAAAAGGACATATCGGTGATGAACATTGGGATTATGCTAATGAGGGCGAGAGCTAAGTTAGTATATCTTAGGGCGAATAGCGAACCGAAAGGACCTTTTCTCTACCCGCAAACCTGTTTAGATTTTACTTTGATTTTAATCCTGACCCTAGATGCCATGGGGAACCGACGATCCTAGTTCTTCTCCAATCTGTTATTTCACTCCTTATTTCTCTTCCCCTTTTCTCTTGTAGTGTTAGAAAATCAATTAAACAAAACCCCCAATTCCGATACTTTGACAGACTTAGCAAGTTGTATTATAGGATTATCTCTCTCTGTGGATTCGACACCCGACTGCCTCTACTGCATTTTGTTGAGACCGTTAGGTTTTATCTTTGATAGGGTTGCGACCGCCGTATCAAAATTTGGCGCCATTGCCGGGGAGACGGTGTAATTTTGTAGCTTTCTTTAGTTTGTCTTTGGTCTCAAGGAATTTATTCCTTGAGGCTGTTCTCATATTTGAGTTAGTGTTTAGTATTTGAAGGTATAATTCCTAAAAGAGGACCATTTGAACCTGCTACTGCTTTAAATTTTCTGCAGGATGCCTAAGATTGCGAGTCATTCTGAGCCCAGTGCTGAGACTTTACCTAAGGGAACTACTCTCCCTCTTGCTGATGAGGGTACCTTCACAATACATCTGTCTTACTACAGTTTAGTGGAGCGGAATTTATTCGGGGGTATGGTAGATGAAGACCCAGCTAGGCATGTAGAGGTATTTACAGACTATTGTTCCGCCATTCCTGTAGTTGCTGGTGTGACTCAAGACAAGGTAAAGGAATTCCTTTTTCCTTTTTCCTTGACTGTTGATGCTAAGGATTGGTGGAGATATTTAGATAGGAAGGCTGCTGGGGTTAAAGATCGGAGTTCGTTAGCTCTAGCCTTCTATAGACGGTATTTTCCTCCTCAGCGAACCAATGCGCTGCGCAGCCAGATGACGAATTTTACTCAATCTACTACTGAAGATTTGAGTGTAGCATGGGCCTGGTTCAAGAAGCTAGTTCGCTCAGTTCCGCATCACGGGTTTGAGCAATGGTTTTTGTGCAACCAATTTTACAATGGGTTGCTTTATGAGCAAAGAATGGTTCTGGATGCTGCTGCACGAGGGAGATTTCAGGCTAATGTGGAGGATGATGAAGGGTGGCAGCTTATTGAAAATATGGCCATCCATTCTGCTAGCTACGGTAATCCTAGAGCGGAAAGAAGAAGAGCCACTGTTGTTGAAGAAGTTCATGTGGTAGATACGGGGAATTTAGGTTAAATACACCAAGTTCGAGCTATTGAGATGGTTTGTGGTAGATGTGGTGATGAAGGACACGACCCTATTACTTGTTTGGCAGATTCAACAAGGGTTCTTGCTTATAGGAAATTCAAGCAAGGGGGTTCTTTTTCTGAGTTATATGCCGAGTTAATTGCTGCAAAATCTCAACCACCCGTAGATGAAGGCAAGGTACTCATTACCCAAGACGAATATGAAGATCTCAAGGCCACTATCAATGCGCAAAAGCTTGAGAAACAATCTAGTGCGGATACCCTCCGGAAACTGCTCGACAAATGCAATTCACTTCTCCCAAACAATGACCCAGTCAATGCCATAAATCTGAGAAGTGGTCGTGCTTATGACAGTCCTGTACACGTCCCTGAAAGCATACATACCGAGGTCAATGATGTCTCGGACGAATTAATTGAAGATGTGCAGAGAAGTGATCGATCGACTGAGAATAACGCTCGATCGAAGCATTTTGTTAAGGAAAATGCTCGATCGAGTAAACTCACCTCTCGATCGAGTAGTCCTGCTGAAGAAAGTCCTCGATCGAGTAGCCCTTCCACTCGATCGAAGGGAAATGAGGAAGGAATCACTCGATCGAGTGCAAAGAAGTCTCGATCGAGTGAATGTCAGACATCAGGCACGGAAATTGAGGTTGTGTGTGATGAAGTACCTTCCCCTGCTGCGAAGATACCGAGTAAAGAGAAAATTGGGGACCCGCTTCCGGTGGTCAGAGTCCCATACCCAGGTCGTCTGCGCGATTCAAAGACGAAGAAACAGTTCAGCAAATTTGTAGACATGGTTAAAAACATTCAGGTAACTGTACCTTTTGCCGAGCTAATCACTCAAGTACCACCTTACGCCAAATTTATGAAAGACATTGTTACGCGTAAGAAGGCACTTGAGGATTTCGCTACTGTCGCTTTTATGGAAGAGTCTATGTGACACCCTCGAAATTGCGGAAAAATAAAACAAGTAATTTAAATAAATAAAAGATGAGAATACGTTTCTAATAGGTTCACTTTAGTGAAAATCGGTAAATTTTAAAACCGGAACCTACTATTAAAATATATTCATCATAACAAAGGTGTCTTAAAGAAAAAGGTTCATAACAAAAGGAAAATAATATTATACATGAGGATTATCCAAAACGGGAGACATATCTCCCGTATAAATACGGAAATAAAAGAGTGTATAATAATATACAATCCTAAGAACCGAATATAGGTCCAAGGTAAATACTTCGCTCGCTAGCTCGTCAATGTACCCAAGTATGCATTACAAACCTGCCAACCGCATTAAATATAAACACGGAAGCCACAGTCAGTGGGGAGTAACTTCGAGTTATCCCAGCCACGGAATGTCAAGTTTAATAAAACATGAATAACATAAAAGAGATGTATATGGAAAATACAAAACCTAACATATACGATATGCTTTTCATGTTATGAAACAAATAACTAACATATAACCTAGCATATGAAAGCTATCATGTGAATCTGTTAACAACCTATAACACGAGGTAGGGAAGCTGGTATGCTGGCTCAGAGGTTACATTTAAAACATGGCCCTGATACACTCAAACCCTAATCATACTAACTATCATGTGAATCCGTTAACAACCGGTAATCCAAACTCTATCAACCTTAGCCGGCTTGCATCTCACCTTCTAAGATTCATAGAATCATACAAACATGAAAGACCAATACGTCTACAAAAAGGCATAAGTTCTTAGGACAGTCAATAGAAGACTTCTGTAACTCGATGCTATACCACAAGGTAGGAAAACATCCTAGTCCTAGACTGATCAGACCTAGCGACAACAGCTATTCCATTCCCCGTCTCATGACATAACCGTACACAAGAAACTCTGCTAGGCGACCCCCTAAGCAGAGATGGCTAGTACTTAAGCTGGCTCCCTTCCCCAAAGTGGAAACTCTTAGGATGCCATGCCCCGGCTTGGTATCAAAAGGCCCAAGCCAGTGACACAAAAGCTATCAACAAGTGAACATATACTCGTTAAAGACAGTACCTGCCTATCAATGTCATGGTCCAAGCTACTCATTTAGAATTAGAATGGTCAAGACGCCATATACGCATAATTCTCTATGGGCACTTAGTCAACACGACACCAACCATATAATCAAAACAGTCACGGGAAAAACATCCTATCATGTGACTATTTGCATATAAATCATAATCAAATATCATATCGCCTCATATCTACTAAGGCTAAAATCATTAATTAAATACAACCTTACGTGAAGACAAATCCCCGACCCGAGTCCCGCGACGGGTCATCAGTCAAATCGGGGCTGACTAGATCTTAGTTTGACCAAACCCGTTGAATCAAACCGGCTAGAAACAGAGACTTTATCACATAGACATAAAATCAACATATTCATTACATGTTATTTTAATAAAACTTCTAACATGTGAATTATTAAATATTACGTAAAACCCCGCTTGACTTAAATGATATCCAATTAAACTACGATCTCGTCTTATAATTTCTAACATGTGAGAAATAATAATTTAATGAAAAACCTTTTTAATTAAATATTTTACTTATTAATATTTCTCGCTTGCTAATTATTACAAAACGCGATAAAAATGACGATAACGCAAAAACCGTCACAAGTCCCAAAGTGGGACCCACGGGCTGAGTTGGGCCGGACCCACATGGGCCTGAATGGGCCCCACGGCCTGTTGTGGGCCAAAATGGCTGATTTTACAATTTTTACTAAAACCGTTTTCTAATATTTTCCCGCATGCTTAACATAATTAAAACCCGTCAAAACCACAATTAAACAATCAAACATCGACACAACCCAAAGACCAAAACCCGGACCCACCTTGGACCAACCCAGACCGGTCTGAACCTGCCTGGACCGGCCTGGTTTGGACCGGTTTTCCAGCCACCAATTCGGCCACCACCAAAGCAACAACCCCATTTCCAATTAATTCTAACATGTTTTTAATTAACAACATCCATTTTTTAAACAATCAAAACAACCATCAATCATACAAAAACCATGATTATGAAGAATCATCCAAATTCACCAAGAACAACCAACATGTTATAAAATCATAAAACACCATAATAACTACTACTTAACATGTTACTAACTAAAAATCATAAAATCATAATAATATGAACAACAACTAAAGATGAACCAAAAACTAAAGAAAACCAAAGCTATGTAACATATATCCGTCGAGTAACTCGGAATCGTTACCTTAGCTAGCTAAAATCAAGTAGCACCAAAATAATAAGAACTAAGAACTAAGAAACCCGTCTTCTAGTCTTCTCCTCAAGATATACGAGTCACCAAACTCGTCTTCAAAATCTTCCCCTATAAGAAATGACAAGAAAAACATTATTAGAACTTAAAATATGATTTTCCATAATTAAAGTGTTGAAAACGATCTTGACGAAATTGAAATAAAACCGTACTAGAAGATGGAGAGCGAGGAGGAGATCTTAGAAATATAAGTTAGGATGGATTTAATTAAGAAATGAAGATTTTATGAAGGTTTTGCTCAAGAACGATGAAGAACAAATGATGAACGGCGAAGAACACGAAGAACGATTAAAGAAAGCGATATTTTGATCTTTATTTGATTTGTTGAAAGATGAAAAGTTGTTTGTGAGTAGGAATGAGTGGATGAGTGCCGTGTAAATATAGGCCAAAATAGTGAGTTTGGTTTTGTAATTGTTGTTATGGAATTGACCCGGTATAATAATTATATTACCGTAATTAATTAGATATTAAGTTAATTGAATTAAATATCAAGATATTATGTTATTGTAATGAAAAGAAAGAAATATCAAGGTCAAAGAGAGAAGAAAAACCGTGAGGATAGGAGAGAAAGCGGGTCTGATTTTGAGCGATTTGCGTAATTTTCGTTAACTGATCGATAAAGTTGAAAATATCTTAGATATTCTTATTAATTTAATCAAAAGAATTAAAATATCTAACGTGAGTGGAAAACGATGACATGGGCGCGTGACTCATGCCAAAGTCGAGTTTCGATTTTGTTGCGCGCTTTACGATGCGTCGGGAATAGTTAAATGACGTTCGGTTAAAACCGTAAACGTTATTCTTTAAATTCCGAATAAATTCAAAATAATTATATTAAATTATGATAAATCTTAATAAATCTAAATAAAAATAAATCAAAAATATTAACAGAAAAATAAAATTTCGGTCTTCATACTTATGAGACGAGTCGGGAAAAGTCAACGAAAGTCAAAGTTGACTGAAAAGTCGAGAAAAGTCAAAGATGACTTAAAAGTCAAGAAAAGTTTATGACGACTTAAAAGTCAAGAAAAATCGAAGACGACTTTTAAAAAGTCAAGGAAAGTCAAAGACGCCTTAAAAAGTCAAGAAAAGTCAAAGACGACTAAAAACGGTCTTTTCATGAAATCTCTCAAAAATTCCCAATACGAACGCGGAATTTCAAAATAAGACTCGGAACAAAAATTCCTATTTTAAAAACTTAAGTTCTACTGAAAAGTGTTAGTAAATATTTTTACTAGAAAAATCGGGTACTTTTCGGGTTGTTACACTCGATATGTTGTCGATTATATGCATGTTATGGAACATCCACGTTTTAACCCTAACATGTGAGCTTAGACTAAGTCGGTGAACATGTAGTTTAGCAATCAATTATGTCGAATTAGGAATTAGGTTGATAAAATGCGAGAAGACAATTAAATCATACAATCGTTGCAATAATTAAAGACTGAATAAAATTACAAAAGAATTACATATATTACAACGAATCTCGGGATCTATTTCGAAAATATACCCAAAAGAAATATTTAAAGAAAAGCAAAAGACTAAAAGATTAAAAGACGGATTAGTAGCGATACTAGAGTTAATAGTTAATTAATTACGTAATTAAACTACGCCAATACGACAAAGGAAGATCAAAGACAGTATCCAATCCAGAACAGGCGCAGCAGGTGATGCGTCCTCTGCAACAGGCGCAACACTTGGGGCGTCCTCTAGAAGAGGCACAATGCTTTATGCGTCTGTTCTTGAGTTGGGTTCTGGCTGTGAAGCCAGAATCGCGATCAGTTAGTGTTCATTGGTTGATACGGGGTTAGTCGCCCTCCCCCGGTCAAACAAAACTTGTAATGCTCAATACCAAACTAATTAATGTAGTAGGGTAAGGAGGTCGAACCCAAAGGACGGTTAGGATGGGCTATCGATTTTTGTTCTTATTTAGTCTAGTTCGGACGAAGATGAGAGGTTAAAATGCTAAAGACGAGATAGATACAATAACTAAGACTAGCAATGAAGCAAGAAAAGACTAAACAAGGATAAAAATAGACTAAGGTGAATGGGTTTATTAATGTAGGTATTGGTCGATTATGACGAGGGTTAAAACTAGTCTAATGATGAGTCTAGATATGTCTCCACCTCTCGGTGTAAGACGATCTCTAGGCAAGTCTCCACCTCTCGGTGTGAGACGAGCCCTAGCCGAAGGATCGATCGGGATCTCGCCTTAACCTCCCCTTAAACATTCAAAATGCACACAAACACGTTACAAGTCAAGCTCTCGCTCAAACTAGTAATTAAACAAGGGAAATACTCAAACTACTCATTTAAGCATTTCTACAAACACCTTGTGTGCACAAGACAAATAGACTACCAAAAGACTCAATCTTTATGCCCAATTATCATAATCAACTTATAAACCTACACTAACGCCCCCATCTACCTTAGTAATACACTACACACTCATATTAATAAGGAAAATCATTAAAGACGAAAACTTGGACACAAAACTAGCAAAATAAGACATATTAAACATGTAAACTAATTAGACAAGCATGAAAGATTAATTAAATGACAAGTAAATGAAAATAAAGAGGAAAGATTGAATCTTTACCGATTAACAAAGACGAGACGGAAAAGTTACGAACTTGAATAAAAACCCGATCTTTCGATCTTAATCTTCATACAAAATCCGAGTGACGGAACTATTACAAAAATTGGGGAAAAATTAAAGGAAGAAATTAAACTAAGAAAATCTAATCTAGTGAGACGAGTTATTCTTCTAGTGAGACGGTCTACATCTCTCCCTAAAATATCTAACCAGTCTACTCTCTAATAATCTAACTGGGTCTTATGTTTTTTTTTGTGTCTTTCTTTTTCTCTCTGTTCATTCGTCTTTCTTCGCCCTTCCTTCTGCTTTTCCGTTTTTCTTTTCTTTTTCTTTTTGTTTTCCTTTTCTTTTTGTTTTCCTTTTCTTTCCTTTCTTTATTCTTTTCTTTCTTTCTTTTCTCCTTCTTTATTTGTTTTGTGACGTTTTCTCGATTCTCATCCCGTCTCGTCCTTGCCTTGACATATTTCCTATAAATTGAGACAGAATTAAATAGTATGAGAGTACACTGGATAAGGGCCAAAATACGATAAAGCCGACGCTAAACTAAACTAAATACGCCGAAAAATAAGAAAATAAAGAGGGGAAACAGTCTAAAATAATCATATATCATTGATAATTTTACGGTTTATTATCGATCTATAAGTCGAATAAAGATTATATAATAGATTAAACTACAAGACTAATTATATCAAAGACGAATTCAAAGACTAGATATGAACATATCTAACCTCTAAAGACACAAATTTGATCTAATGATGACAAAAACCGCTAATATTGAATTATTAGGGATCTAAATCGAACTATGAATAAGGTGATTTAAATAAGACTATTAAAAACGGTTTTGAAAAGGTTTGACATAAATCCGACATGAATCTTTCATGAATTAAATAAAGTAGAAAATAAAATACAAGAGATGGGATTATTACACCCTCAAACTTAAATGTTGACGAAACGAGATTAACTAAGTTGCGTTTTAGCGATAGCTCGACTCGAATGTAAAGAAAGTGCCCTCGTTAGAGGATCAAAATTAATTAGTTAATTAGTTGTGTAATGGTCAAATTGGTAGGTCAAATGCAAACGTGACGAAAACCCAGAAGGATCTGAGCTGACGTGATCAATTGATCAAGCACGTAGATGTCAAAATGCTTAGATCAAGGTCTATAATGCAAAGAGAGAGAAAAGAAGTGTGGAATACTCGCGTACTTTAAAAGTGAGCACGAACCTCTCCTTTTATAAGGAAAAATCCGAAAAGTTTTGGAATAACTCGAACACGGAAAGAAATCTAGAAAATATTTCGGAAACAGGAAAACAAGCTGAGGAAGAGGCGCAACAGGAACTGCTACTCTTGGAAGAGGCGTAGCAGCTGCTGCGTCATCTTCCAAGCAGTTTCCTACTTTGAAAGAAATATTTCCGCGGTTCTATTATGGAATTGCGGTAGATTTCGAATTCTTTCTAAATAAAATGCAGATATATTTTATCAAAAAAGATAAGTTTTGAAAATATTAAAATATCCGGAATATTCTCGAGTGTTCATACTCGGCTTTAAGAGGCGGTTTATAGAAAATGAAGCGGTTTTTGACCCGGACTCCAAATAAACTCTAATGACTGTCAAAACGACCGTATCGGCACGTAGATGATGACCAAGGGGTAGACACAAGTACTTGAGCTATCACTTGACGATTAACTTATAAACTGTCATAAATCGTTTCGCATCCCAAACATGCGGCCCAATCATCACTTTGTGGTTGGCAGAAGGTGTAGAACTGAGGTATCTACAATTTCCAGCTCTTGGCATTTGCAAGCGATTCGTGAAAGTTCCATATCCATTAAAAACCAAAGCTCTTTTGAGGTTATAAAGCCTAAACTTGAATATTTTTTTTTCAGTTTGCGACGGACGGAATAGCAAAAGAATCAATCTTAAGTCATCAAGACAAGGGTTTGAAAGGGAAAAATTTTCAGATTCCACAACTCTAGCATATAAAGTAGGACAACTAGCGATTTCTTGTAAAATACATGATACTTATCCAGCAATTTTAACAAACTAAACAAGGATCTCCACCCAACTAAGCAAAAAGGGGAAAATCCAAATCACAAACCCTAACTTTGCAAACTACTAACAATATATTATCTAATTCAATTAAAGATGAATGAATCAACCTTACCTTGATTGATTGAAAGAGGATTACACGTTAGCAAGCAAAATCCGAAAATTTGAACAAGGAATCTCAAGTTTTGAGAGATCTTGAGAGGTTTTTAGAAGTTTTCTTATTAGCAAGAAAAGCAAAGTGACCGAGAAAGAGGATAAAACGATAGTAAATAGGGTTTTGATGGGGTTTTCGCGGAACCGAGGATTCTGGTGGTACTCGGTCGAGTACCGATTGTACTCGATCGAGTCTTGCTTACTCTGTCGAGTATACCTGGCACTCAGTCGAGTACCAAAATTTGATATGAAACTGATTTCTATCAAATTGGTACTCGGTCGAGGACCCTAGTTACTCGGTCGAGTTAGGCCCACTCGGTCGAGTATCAACTACTCGGTCGAGCACCTCGCGTCAACTCAAAAGTTTTAAAACGCATAGATCTTTGAATGATATTATTTATCGTTTCAGCAAAATGAACAATACCGCTTAGAAGTTAGAACCCCGGGGCAAAGTCCCCGGTCTCGTCGCGCATTAGTCTTCTACCACTCTAGTTCACACAACATAGATTTGCACAACAATAATCCGAAGGGTTTATATTTATACCTAGCGCAATAATACTGTGAGTACTTATGTGCACCGAGTCAAGGTCTAGACATTAAAATCATATTACGAACTTACGCAACGGCTTATTATATGCAAAATCTCACGAAATTCATACATACATTACACTAAACAAATCACAATTTCATCGCATACATTCTTGCAATTACTAATTCAATTATCTCACGTAATACCACAATATCATTAATACTCTCGTATAATTAAATCAACCTACATATTACACTCATATCACATCCTTATGTCGCCATTTAGCACATACAAAATACACAAACCCATATACACAATGAAGCTAATTCGTCGACCCAATTCACCTTCACATTGTCACAAAATCATTCAATCGATTCACGCGGTATACACATCTCCCAACAACATAATAGTTCAATTACTCGACAATTTCATACTCATGCGCCTTTCACTTGTAACAAGCATATTACATCCATTCAATCGCATACTATTTCCGGTAATCCACACACCTCATCGCATGTTCACTTGCAGCCTCAAACTGTTGGAGTGAGTGTCCTCAAAAATAGTGCGATCACATAATTAAATCTCAATAATAAGAATACAAAGGGATGATGAATAATATAATCGACTGGTCAACATTAATCGGTAACGATTGGCTCACTTGAGTTTGACGTTACTGTCGTATGACGGTGGTGATCAGTTGATCCCTTGAGATCACACCTAATGGACAATCCCCTAATCATGTACATTAATTAATTGTATAGCGATACAGAATAATTAATCCCTTAAATTGAACCAAGTTTATATTGTAAGTGAGATTTATATCTTATTTTAATATGATTAAATAAGATTCATTTTAGTAATTTAATTGTTATATTACTAAGAATGCATTATGTTTATGAAACATTTGAGATAAGCAAAATTGGTTGATTATAATTACAAATTGTTGTAGATTATATTAACCAAATATGAGATGACCAATTTTATTTACATGCAATTATAAAATGTGACTTAAAATGTTAAGTCTAATATATTTGTTCACATTTATAAGCAAAATTACATGTTACATGTTACATGTCACATGTCACATATGTGACAAATGACAAATTGCAAAAATAAAATGGACACTCATATTACATATGGGGACCAGTTTCATGAGCATGAGAGAAGACTTTTGGATTTTAATTATTTAATCTAATAAGAACTAGTCCCAAATGACAAAAGCAAAAGCATAAGATTCTTTTCTTGAGAAGACAAAATGAAAGTGACCACACACCCCACCATGGGAGCATGTGGTCGGTGCACATGTACAAAATAATAGGGATTTTCCTTCTTATTTTGACATCTCCATCTCATTTTGAAATTATACATGCAAAATAGCTTATCTCTCATAAATACTCTCTTATCTCTCTAAGAAAAACTTGAGAAGTTTTCCTACAACTTGAGTTCATAATATTTCTAATAAAATTACTAAGTGTAGTAATAAGGGTTATTAGAAATACTTTTAAGGGCTAATACTTCTTATACAAACTGTAGTATTTTAGTAGAGATTAAAAGGATAGTCTTGGGTGCTACTAATTGGATAGTTTCTACTTTGAAACTTAGAAGATCATCCTCATATTACTAGCTCAAGATCAATATTTGAAAGGAGTTCAAATATTGTGCCCTTTTCTATATTAGCAGTGTAAGGAAATTGTTTCATCTTATTCTTTTATTACGCATGCATAAGATCCTCATAGTTTAAGAGTAAAATATTTATAAAATGATATTACAAATGTCTAATATTGAGTTTAAAAAACTTACAAGTGGTATCAGAGCTTTGGTTGTAATATAAGATAAAAACATAAAGAAAACTAGTAATTTGTGTTTTATAAGAAATTTGTCTGTCAATATATTCTGGTCCTAATATGATTTTAGGTCATTTTGATGATATATAGAAATTTATAATGGTCAAATATGATTTTTAATGTTTTTATTACATTTTAATGAGTAAAATGATGTTTAAAATGCTAAAAAAAGTTAGACATATCCTCTGATCTTGAAATTTTTACACGACATCACACATGTATTTTACTTACTGTATGTAAAATTTTGTGTGAAGTGGACTTATTTCTCATGATTTATGATTTTTATATGATAAAATGGAATAAATAAAGGTTAGATGGTTAAAAATACTTCCGCTTCGAATCTGACTATGAAAGTTTAGTATGTTGTCACATGCATGTTTTCCTCCAGTTCATGAATTATACATCAGTTGTAGTACATCTGATTATGTATTTTATGAGTTTTATGATAAAAAATTTTAGTTTTATGTTAAAGAATTTGAGTTTTTACAATAAAGTTTTTGAGCATGTTTACTTAAATATTAAGCTAAAAAAATACTACATTGCTAAAAAACTATACTTATAAACTAAATTAGTTTTGAGTTCCTCCATCACAAAATTATTATATAACTTGCAAATTGTATATACTCGGAAAAAATATGTGTAAACTCAAAAAATAAAAAGGTATGAGTTAGTCCATCCGATGTACAATACTTTTTGTGGTTTTCCTCACATACTGGAAAATTTGAGACGAATGGGATTTGTCTAGCATGATTTATGAATTTTTAATGTAAAAATGGCATAAATAGTGACTTATTTAGCAAATATATCTAAAATAAATTTCATGTCATGATAAAATTGTTAAAGGTTGAATAAATGTCCCACATTTCAAATCTAAAGTTGAAAATTTAGTTAGATTAATTTTCACATGCTTTATATATTTTTTTTGATAAAAACCGATAAAGCGCAACCGATTTTTCTCAAAATAAATTCAAACTTTTTAACCTTGATTTTTGACATTATGAGTGTCATGAAAATATTCCAGAATGTACAAAAATTTAACATTCAAATTTTGAAATTATTGTAATTAAATTTGGATTTATTTGATTAAAATGTGATTTTAAAGTCTAATTATGAGCAATTATAAAACAACAAGTTGAATTATTGTCAAAAATTGAGTGATGACTAACTTTTGAGTCCTAAATCAGTTGGGATAATTAACTTGGACTTAAATATGATTAAAGTATTGTTTGGTGATATTAAAGTGTTATTATCACGCATTTCATTAAAACCGGGTTATATACGATATAAACCTTAAATTAAGGCGATTTTTCACTTAAAATGAGCATGTTTTATACATATTATAATGTTGCATATTTAATTTATGAATGTCATATTTTCATTTATGAATGTCATAATTTATTTATGTAATTTTGAATTATGTAATTTAATCCTTGTATGGCCTTAGTTTTAATCGATATTGCCCGAAATGTATGGGAATATTGATTTGCTTATATTTAATGTGATCTTGTATCACTTTTATTTTAATATTTTATTTTTACAAATGTATAATAGAAAATTCTTGTAATTTTATTATATTTTGTAATTAACTATTACGGAGTTTCCCAAAGACGGTGCCATTCGGAAAGGAGTTCCGAGAAAGACGGTGACCTCGGGAGGCATGCTTATGAAGTTCAAGGGAGCAAAGGAGTTGGTTTTGAATTTGTAATATATTATATGATTTTCTATTCTAGGAAATGTCATACTAGGAATTTTATTTTTATGCTTGCATTTTATTTAACATGTTTGCATGCATTGCCAAATCGCCATAACATGACATGCATATTTTATCGAGTCTTTGACCGTGTCAATTAAATTTATCGTTAATTCATCGATTTAGTTCACTTAAACGAGATAGATAATAAATTGACATGACCTCTCATAATTAATAATTGAGATCAAGCCTTACCAAATAGTATTACCCATGAATCTCAATTTCGCAAGGAAGTAGGCTCGGCTCACCGGGGTGCTAGACTTATTACGTTGGGTAAGTGGGGTAATAAGGGTTATTACTTAAAAATTTGGATTGAGCTCAACGGAAGTATTCGCGACCGTAGCCGCATGTGTTCCGGGCTTAAGATAAATATTAAAGTAATATTATCGACCGAGAGTTCTAAAGTAGAATCAATTAAGGAGTTAATCCACTGAATTATGTTAATGAGGGATAAATCGGCTCACCGTGCCCAAGTTGATATGAATTTAGATCTCGGAATCATATATAATAGTTGGGTAGAGGTCACTATTTATATGTTAAAACGTGTTTAGAATGTTTACAAGTATTTAAAATGATAAATGTTGACATTTCCTTTATGTCTAAAATTTGTAGTTAATATTATTCAAATCGCAATGGCTAGTTCATCCAACACGATAAACACCAACGCTCCATCTCTCACAAACGTTTCATGGCTTCGATCCTTCATGGATCGTTGTAAATTAGAAACGAACGGTGCAAATGTCGCCGATTGTGATGCGCAACTTTGCTTGGCCGCGGAGGGTGACGAAAAGCTTTGTTACCTTACCGAGGCCTCTCCCAGCGCACCAAACGAAAGGTCAACCGCCGGCGCAAGGCGAGCCTATGAGGCTTACCATAAAGAGTCTGCCACGATCAAAAATGTATTGATCTTCTCGATGGAGGCCGATCTCCAAAGGACTGCCATAAAGATGTGCACGGCCTATGAGATCTACACAAAGCTTTTGACCATGTTTTCACAAGCTCTTAATGTGACAACCCTCGCGATAGCGGAAATAAAACATAACAACCTTGCAATTTATATAGCGGAAAATACGATATTTTTGAAACATTTTACATGCTAAAAGAAGAGTACGAGGAATGTCGAATAAATACAAACTTAAAGTATAACAATACTACAAAGAGACGTAGTCTCTCAAAACGTGATCAAACATAAAGTTCTTTAGCAAACTAGCTAAGAACGTCTATAGGTGAATCGTCGAGGCCAACACCCGCTAGCTCACAGCCGAACCCAAAAACAAGATAAATCCATCCAAGCAATCTGTTCATCCATGAAAACATGAACGCCACAGTCAGTGGGGAGTAAGTCCAGGTTCTCCCAGCGATATCACAAATAGCATACTTAAACGGTAATAAACAAGTAGAAGCATACATACATATATATATATATATACATGTGAATTACGAGAATTATAAATAAGCGTTTCAATATATAAAGATATAGGCGTATGAGGTAAAAAACTGTAAGCATCAGAATATAGACAAACTCGGGGAAGACACCCTTAGGCAACTATATACTCACTAGGGCTTGCATCTCACCGTTAGCGGCATATACTTGATAAGATAGAGATTCGACATATAAACCACGCCAAGTCATCCAACGGTCACAAATAATCAACATATAAACATACATCCAGTCATACGAGTATGGTAACAAAATCTATCACGGTTAATGACACACACTAGCACCATGTACATAGCAAGTATGATCAATACACGTCCACGGGATAAACATTTCCCTGAACCATACACGATTAACATTTCGTATATGTAGACTCAACTCCTCCCGCTAGGACGACGATAATAAAACGGTCCTAGTCTAAACCTGGCAAGACTCTCAGCATAAACATATTCCGATTCGACATGCGATACACATTTCATATACAAGACTCGGTCAAACACAGAAGCCGAGTACCCCAAATTCGGTCAACCTTCACGAAAGAGGCGGAAAGAGCACAAGCATCATAATCAAGCGGTACGCTACATGCAATGACACCACCTTCCAAAGATACGACATTTGACGACCGGGTTGATCAACGCATAGCGTTCGCCTCTCAACAACGTCGTCATATCTCCACTAAAACATGCATACAAGCATTAGGGATACATCTGCTCGTTCCGACATTCCAGTCTAACAAGCAAGGAGGTATAGCCGGGGAATGAGAGTTCATAGCACTTAACAATTAGTGCTCAAATCAAAACATAGGTAAAACTGACTCAAAGAGGGACGTACCAAAAACCGTCACAAAACATGTGATATAAGCGAATGGAATACCATATATTCTAAACATGAATATTTAATGCTATTACGTAAATTTATATGATAAACGAACCATACAAACTATTATAAATGAAAGTATAAGAAAATAAGTTGAAGGAGAATTACAGGGTGTAACAGCCGGTCAATGGGACCGGCCGCCGGCTACCCGGCTGGCACTTCAGTAACAAATGAAAACCACCAAAAATACAGGGTATCCCAGCCGGTCAAGGGGACCGGCAGCCGGCTACCCGACTGGGACCACTGGTCATTAGAGAAAAGAGGAAGGAATTGGGGGTGTCTCGACCGGCTGAGACTTACATAATACCAAACATACGTCAAATTACAAATTTCACAACAGCCACACTCCCAGCCGGTCGGCCGGCTTGGACTACACATGCACGAAAATCACCATCAACAACCCAATAATCATCAACAAACATCAACTATCATCAACAATCATCAACCAACACAAATTCCATAGCTACACATTTAATTCCATCACAAATCCTAACATCAAACTATATTAAGTATCTAATAATTGTCACTAGAGTTTTAGTAAACATCAAGCAAAGCATTTAAAATACGTATTGATATCGAGTAACCCTTCACCGTTACCTTTGTGCGTCTTCAATCGTCGTCTAGGTCCTCCTCCACTAGGTAGTAATCTTTGTCGGGGTCTTGAAGGTCTCCACCTACAAAAGGACAATAAATGATGAATATAATTCACCTTTGAGAAAGACGGATAAATTGAAAATTTGAAAGACGGTAATTTTATTACCACAAAAGGTAGAGGACGATAAGAGAGGAAATTATGTTGAAAATTAGAGGATTTGAGTGAATAATGAAGTAGTAGTGATGAATTTGAGTTGATCCATAAATGGGGTTTAGGGTTTTGGTTACTTATTGGTGAGGAAGAAGGTGAGTGGAAAAGATGAGGAAGTTGGAGTTATAAGGTGAGTGGAGATATATGGGGGAAAAGCCCAAAAGCGGCTAAAGGCGTAACTCACACGGAATTTCGAGTAGAGTCCGAATACGAACTCGGACTTGCTAAATTAGACACGGGAAACTAATTTCTAGACTAAATCTAAAATTACGCTAACTAGTAATCGTATAATATTTTTAAAATACAAATAGGGTACATTTGCGGGTGTTCCAATCACCCCAACTTTTAAAAAGTTTCGTCCTCGAAACTTGAGAGTAGAAAACAAAAGTATCAAAGACAAGAATCGGTTTTCAAAGTTAACATGAAAGCTTTTACAAGGGAAACATTTATGAAACGAGGTTCTTCTCGAAAACGGTTTAAGGAGATTTTTCATAAGTGCGAAACTTTATTTACGGATCACAAGAATGTCCGTTACGAACAAGAACTCTAGTTATCCAAATCAAATCAATGTCGAAATAGTGAAATCGAAAATCAAAACAAACGTTAGTAAGTGCAGGACTAGTCACCAGACGTCTCCAATAACAAGTCCAAACATCTAACCACACGCAAAATCCAAATATAAAAGCAAAAGAAATCCATTTTCTCCAACAATATGGTACACAATCCATCTTTAGACTTCTTTGAAAAGTTAAATTAGAAATACAATATGGAAATTTGAAGGTTTTCTCAAAGAGCGACTTGAACATCAAAATCAAAAATCACGATACTAAGAGGTACGTCCAACGAATAAAACGGATCAAAAAGGGGAAGGATGGAAGAGTAGCGGATTGAGCAAGGGTCAATTCGAGGAAAAAGAGAGGGACGAGATCCAAACCTATCTCTCACCCATGATAAATCAAAGGTCGCTCGTAACTCGACCTCACCAACTTCACGAATAAACTAGTCCTCAAGAGAATGTAATTTACCCAAGTTACACCTCAACATTTTCAATCATTAGATTCTTACTAAAATCTTTCATAACCACGAGACCTCAAGTCACTAACCTAATCATTCAAACCTAATTAGCATCGACTAAGGTCCATTGACATGACAAAGTCCATAATCCGTAATCTACATGAGAGGTCCTTTAACGTACTATAGTATCCTTAGATCCATCACACTCTATTTGAAACTACTAACCAAATAAATCTCATCTTAGGGGACCATATCTACTAACAACCACAAAGTGAACGGTCCTCACCATAAAAAAAAAATCCTTTGATCCAATTCATTCCAAAACTCATTATCCTAAATTATTTACAATGTACTTTCTCATCCTCAAAAGTCAAATCACAATACCTCAAGAAGGTCAAGTACTGATCCCAAATCACTTATATTCTGCCAAACATATGGCAATGCGACCATAATCAAATTATTTTGTTCAATAAAACTTAAAATGCAACGGTCTTCGCTTATGAAAATATTCCTCAAGTTTGGTCACCAAATCCAAATTCCACAAAGTAAACATTCATGTTAGCATCCAACATTTAAAGACAATAAAATCCTAAATAACCTTTAAAGCAACCACTATAATCCTCAACAACATCAAACTATCATTACGCTCATTTCGATCTTCAATATGATATTACAATATCAAGCTCCAAAGTCTAAAACCACCAAGAGAGGTTCAACCTAAGTTTATCCTCAATTCCTTATAATCACTAAACAAGAAACTAGCTCAATAGGGTGGGTTGGTACCATATTTGAAACATCTTCAAAACACATCTATTAACTGCTTACATTAGCTAATAAGAAAACTACCTCACAAGAGAGTAGGGAAGGCAAAAATGATACAAGGAATGCTAGGAGACATCGTCAAACGACTACGATAAGATGGAAAAGATGCAGACAGAAAAAGAAGACGAGGTTGATCTAAGGAAGTGAACCTACCAGTCACGATCTCCGAGTGAGCATCGGCTTCGGCTCGGCTGAGTACATAGATGGATCCTTTAGCTTTGGCACCGGGTGCGAGAGTCTGACGATCGGGGCACTCACGAAAGCGGTGACCCGACTTCTTGCAGAAAAAGAAAAACAAGGGCCTATCATAGCATCCAACTCCGGGGTGAACGGGTTTCCTACAACCGTCACAAATTCGTCCTTGAGCTTGAGCTTGAGCTTGAGGGGGAGCATTGGGCTTAGGAGCCGCATTCGGGTTAGCTCGAGGGTGATAAGGAACAAGTGTTCTTGCATTGGCGTTTGAGGGAGCATTGAAACGCCTCTTGTTAGCATAGGCCTTAGAAGAAGGGGGAGTGAAAGATCTTTTGTCATAGAAGTTTGACCTTGGATTGAAAGAAGGGAAAGGAGAGGGATTCTTCATCTTCGCTTCATCTCTAATGGCCTTCATGGAGTTCTCGGCCCAAAGGGCATCATCATACATCTCTCCGAAAGAAGTAGAGCTCCCTCTTACCTTACTTTGAAGCAAGGCACTAAGCTTATTACGATAGTAAAAAGCTCGGTCTTCATCATCCTTGATGAGTCTTGGTGCAAAGTGAGCAAGCTTGTTGATTTGAGTGGTGAAGTCTTGAGCCGTCAAGTCACCTTGTTTGAAATCGATGAATTCTCTGAGTCTTTGCTGCTTGAGTTCCTTTGGGTAAAATCGGTCCTCAACGAGAGTCTTGAAACATTCCCAATCGAAATTGATTTCAAGAATAGCGGTGGGATTAGCAATCGACCACCAGTTGTTTGCTTCCCTCACAAAAAAGTGCTTAGCAATCCTCACTTTGTCTTCTTCACGGACTTGGTACAAGTCGAATTGCTTTTCCATCTCCCGAAGCCACTCCGAGAGCTTGGTAGGGTCCGGTTCTCCACTATACGGCGTGATCTTGCTCCTAGCAATTTGGCTAGCCACCCAAGCATAGCCTCCTTGGTGATGGTCTTCTCAATGAGGAGGGGCTTGGTAACCTTGAGCATTGGCCGCATCTTGTTAATTTCTTAATTTCTACCCATCTCTCATTTATTATTTCAAGGTCAAGTAATTTAAGTTTAGGGTTCATGTGTGTGCGTCGGGAGCGTCATAGGCTCTGATACCAACTGTGACAACCCTCGCGATAGCAGAAATAAAACATAACAACCATGCAATTTATATAGCAGAAAATATGATATTTTTGAAACTTCTTACATGCTAAAAGAAGAGTACGAGGAATGTCGAATAAATACAAACTTAAAGTATAACAATAATACAAAGAGACTTAGTCTCTCAAAACGTGATCAAACATAAAGTTATTTAGCAAAATAGCTAATAACGTCTATGGGTGAATCGTCGAGGCCAACGCCCGCTAGCTCACACCCGAACCCAAAAACAAGCAAAATCCATCCAAGCAATCTGTTCATCCCTGAAAACATGAACACCACAGTCAATGAGGAGTAACTCTAGGTTCTCCCAGCCATATCACAAATAACATACTTAAACGGTAATAAACAACTAGAAGCATATATATATATATATATATATATATATATATATATAAATATGTGTGTGTGTGTGTGTGTGTGTGTGTGTGTGTGTGTGTGTGTGTGTGTGTGTGTGTGTGTGTGTGTGTGTGTGTGTGTGTGTGTGTGTGTGTGTGTGTGTGAATTACGAGAAGTATAAATACGCGTTTCAATATATAAAGATATAGGCGTATGAGGTACAAAACTGTAAGCATCAGATTATAGACAAACTCGGGGAAGACACCCTTAGGCAAATATATATTCACTAGGGCTTGCATCTCACTGTTAGCGGCATATACTTGATAAGATAGACTCGACATATATACCACGCCAAGTCATCCAACGGTCACAAATAATCAACATATAAACATCCATCCAATCATACGAGTATGGTAACAAAATCTCTCACGGTTAATGACACGCACTAGCACCATGTGCATAGAAAGTATGATCAATACACGTCCACAGGATAAACATTTCCCTGAACCATACACGATTAACATTTCGTATATGTAGACTCAATTCCTTCCGGTAGGACAACGATAATAATACGGTCCTAGTCTAAACCTGGCCAGACTCTCGGAATAAACATGTTCCGATTCGACATGCGATACACATTTCGCATCCAAGACTCGGTCAAACACAGAAGCCGAGTACCCCAAATTCGGTCAACCTTCACGAAATAGGCGGAAAGAGCACAAGCATCATAATCAAGCGGTACGCTACATGCAATGACACCACCTTGCAAAGCTACGACATTTGACGGCCGGGTCGATCAACGCATAGCGTTCGTGCACTGAAGTTATTAAGAAAATAGACAATTCAAGACAATATAAGCTAAGGTTAAAGACACTCTCAATATGCTCTGTTTTACTTGACTGAATGCAAATATAAACTGATAGAACCTTAACCAAAGCATAAAGCCAATGGTTGAGGGTTGAGACTCAATCCCAGCACACAGCTAAGGACCCAGGCTCACTTCCAAGCACACAGCAAAGGAAGGTGTTCTCAAGCACACAGCCAAGAGATTTTAAACAGAAACAAGGTTTCAGTTTTTGTGTTTACTTCAAATCTCCTTCATTTTATTAGGAATGAGCCTTTTATAGGCAATTAGGTTACATCTCATACGTCCAACTACATCTAGGGCCAACATTTGCTTTCATACAAGGACAAAATAACAGCTACATAACTGAAATAAAGTAAACTAAACAAAAGAAACAGCTCTGATAGTGACAGCTTCCTTGTTGCCTTGCTACTGCTTTTTATATGATACAGGGTGGACTTTTAGCTTGGTGTTTTGGAACAAACTGAAGTAGTGTTGATCCTTTAAGGTTGAGCATAAAGTCCCTTGAGTTTGCTTGGCCAAAAGAGGAAGGTTTGACAATGACAGCTGAACTGCTCCATGTAAAGGCTGTAACTGGATTGGTAAACTTGGGTTATGTTTTGAGAGGTGTTCCTGGCATTTTCTGAGGAAGGTTCCCTGGACAAAAAGTTAGTAGACCCTCCCTAGAGTCTTGCCCCATAGTTGGTTTGAAGTCCCTAAGCTTGGAAGTTGCTCTGAGACCCTCCCCAAGGCACTGCTGCTGACTGAAATTTCTGAGGTTTTGTTGGCTTGTTTTGTGAGTCTGTTTTGTGTCTTGGTTGGCCCTGGCTCGTGTCATGGCTACCATTGGCTCGTGTCATGGCTGGCTTGCTTGGGCCTGAACTATACAAAGCATTAAGATAGCTTTTGACATAGGGTAAGGTTTGTATTGGATCATGGTTGGACTGATCATAGGTTTGTTGGTCTTGTCTTTGAACTTGGCATTGAACTCATGTTGCAACCCCTCCTTCTTGAAAAATATTTGTCCTCAAATCCTCTTCATCCTCAGAGTCCTCCTGATAGTGACTTAGATCTCCCACATTGAATGTCCCATGTACCCCATAATCTCCTGGCAAATCTATCTTGTAAGCATTAGGCCCTACCCTTTCAAGTACCTCAAAAGGACCATCATCTCTTGGCATGAGTTTTTTCTTCCTCTTCTCTGGAAACCTTTCTTTCCTAAAGTGCAACCACACTATATCTCCTGCCTTGAACTCCCTAGCTTTCTTTGGACCTTTGGCTCTTGACTTATACATCTCATTTGTCTTCTCAATCTGTTTCTTGACTTGAGTGTGAATCTGCATCATTTGTTGTACTCTTTCTTTGGCATCATAATTGACTTCTTTCCTTATCACTGGTGCTAGGTCTGTTGGCATTAGAGGATTAGCACCATAAACAACTTCAAAAGGGGTCTTACCTGTGCTGTGGGAGGGAGCTCTGTTGAATGCAAACTCAGCTTGTGACAGTTTGATATCCCAATCCTTTAATGACTTAGCAATGATACATCTCAAGATCCTTCCTAGAGTTTTGTTAGTAACCTCTGTCTGTCCATCTGTTTGGGGGTGGTATGCTGTGCTAAAGAGTAACCTTGTCCCTAGGAGTCTCCAGAGTGATCTCCAGAAGTGGCTCATAAATTTAGTGTCTCTATCAGATACAATGCTTCTTGGCACCACATGCAGTTTTACTATTTCCTTGAAGTAGAGCTCAGCTACCCCCATGGCATCTTCTGTCTTCTTACAAGCAACAAAATGGGCCATTTTGCTGAACCTATCCACTACCACCATCACTGAGTCTTTGCCCCTTTGTGTCCTAGGCAGTGCCACTATGAAATCCATGCTGATGTCCTCCCATGGTTTGTTTGGTACAGGTAGTGGGGTGTAGGGGCCTGCTTGGAACTGTGACTTGGCTAGTTGACAGGGTTTGCATCTTTTGATAGTATCCTGCACATCACCTAGCATCTTGGGCCAATAGAACTGCTCATGTAATATCTCATAGGTCTTTTGCACTCCAAAGTGCCCTGCAAGCCCATTGCAGTGGACCTCCTTGACTAGTAACCCCCTGTAAGGACCCCTAGGTATGCATAGCTTGTTTCCTTGGAAGAGGAACCCAATCTGTGTCATGTATTTACTACCCTTCTTGAGCTTTCCTTCTGCATAGACTTCCCATTCCTCCTTGAAGTTAAGATCTTCCATATAGAGTTCCTTCATGAACTTAAAGCCTAGGACCCTTTGCTCCATGAATGACAACATCACAGATCTCCTAGAAAGAGCATCAACCACTACATTGTTCTTTCCTTCTATGTACTTGCTTGAGAAGGAGAAAGATTGCAGAAATTCCACCCACTTGGCATGCCTGGGGTTGAGTTTGTGTTGGCCATTGATGAACTTTAAGGCCTCATGGTCTGAATGAAGCACAAAAGGCTTAGGTTTTAGGTAATGCCCCCAATGATTCAAAGCTCTCACTATGGCATAAAACTCCTTGTCATAGGTAGAGTAATTCAACCTAGCCCCACTTAGCTTTTCAATGAAATAAGCTATAGGCCTCTTCTCTTAAACCAGTACTGCCCCAACTCCTAACCCACTTGCATCACACTCCACTTCAAACAGTTTGTTAAAGTCAGGTAAGCCTAGTATAGGGGATCTGCACAACAGATCCTAAATGGTGTTGAAGGACTTCTCTGCCTTTTCTCCCCAAGTGAACTCCCCTTTCTTCATACATTCTGTGATGGGAGCCATGATAGAGCTGAACCCCTGAATGAACCTTCTATAGAAGGATGCCAACCCATGGAAACTCGTGACCTCTGTTACGGTCTTGGGGGTGGGCCAATCCCTGATTGCCTTAACTTTCTCAGGATCAACAGCTACCCCATCCTTTGAGATGATGAACCCAAGGAAATGAACCTCAGGTTGCATGAAAGTGCACTTCTCTAGCTTACCACATAACTTATTCTCTCTGAGAATCTCACAAAGTAAATTCAGCTGTTGTAGGTGTTCTTTCTTACTTGAACTGTAGACTAGAATGTCATCAAAGTATACCACAATGAATTTTCCCAAGTAAGGCCTTAATACTTCTGTCATGAGCCTCATGAAGGTGCTAGGGGCATTGGAGAGCCCAAATGGCATCACTAGCCATTCATACAGCCCATGCTTGGTCTTGAATGCAGTCTTCCACTCATCTCCAGCTCTAATCCTTACTTGATGATACCCTTGTCTTAGATCAATCTTGGTGAACACTTGAGCCCCACTGAGTTCATCCAGAATGTCATTGAGTCTAGGTATAGGGAACTGATCGTGCCTGTCGCAAGCCTGATACAAAGATAAATTACCCAGACTAGGCTAATAACAATTTAATGTAATTAGGGAAGTAGGGGTCGATCCTCAGGGAGATGGAATTTCCTATGGATTGTGAATCGTCTCACAATTGAGTTTTATCTAATGATTTTCTGGGTATTGGAATTTGTGATGTCTAAACTAACGAAAGGCATAAATAAGAACAAAATAAAAACAAACTAGAATGAAAACAATAAAGCAAATGATAAATTAAGAATAATGAGAAACATCTAGGGAAATAGGTTCACACATGTAGATTTACATATTAATGAAATTGGATTTAGGATATGCAAATAATTCATTGAGCGTTCGTAAGAATGGTGTGTTCATTACAATCATAGATCAGATGGTCTAGCAGGCTTTTAGTGCAATTTACTAGGTCTTAATCCACTATGTCACGCTTTGTCTATTCAATTCCTGTATATCTACCTTGGAAAAGAATTCCATACTAGTCAATGATTGTGATCAAGAATCGTGAACTATCGTTAAAGTCCAAACATGCATAGACACAATGTTTTAAAAGCATAATTTCCTTTATCCAATTATCATATTTTAATCAATCTAACATGGCTACCCTACACCCTAGAAAGGTGACTACTCACTCACGATTATGTTTATAACTAAGATGATATTAACAATGATAGTTAAGGTAAGCATGTTTAGTCGATTTTGACAATAACTTAGACTCTCTATGTGGCGATAATAACGACGCTATATGACAATCTAAGAAATGAAACTATGATTATAACAACATAAAAACGAATCTAAATGATACGAATAGAAAATAACAATCAAATGGAAAACAATAAAGAACAATAAGCAAAGGATAAATTAGGAATACCTAGGTGACGATCAACGATGAAAGCGATAACAATAATGAAATCCCTCGCATAGAAATACCGTACTTTGAATTACAACTCTTGAACCCAACTAGTAGATACAAAGATTGAAATTCTTATTGAACTATGCTAATGTTTTGATATGAAATGGACAGAAATAAACTAGAAACAAAAGACAAAAGAAGAAGATAAACTAAACTAGAAAGACTAAAACTAAAAAGAAAACTAATAAGAAGATTGTATGAAATATAGGTTAGATTGTGTAAGATAGTGTGTATGATGGATGTTCATATGAGGAGCTTGGCACATCTATTTATAGTATTAGGGTTTTGTGGAGAAGAGGTCGGGCATTAAATACATAGGGCAAATTTAGGAAGAAGGAGCCGCAATGCATTGAGCAGCACACATCCCCGATCGGGTACACACTTACCCGATCGGGTAAGTCGTCTTCTGGAAGCTCTTGACTAACGCTTCAACTTCCTTCGCTTTGACTTGACTTACAACATCCCCCTTGACTCTACAATCGGGTTTGTTGCTTGGATATGATGTAAAGCGATGAATTCTTCCGTCTAATTGATTGGTCTTCCGACAACTACGAAACCGTCTTTGCTTCTTCTCTCTCTTAAGTTAGTGAACCTTCTTGAAATGCCTTACACATGGTCAAGCTTGCATCTTCAAATCGTCGGGTTCTAGGCAAATGCTCGGCAATATAGAAAAAGGGCGTAGAAATGTCACTTTCCCTACAAAACAAGTTAGAACACAGGAATTTGCCTAGAAGACGATATTAGCTCATAAAATGGCTTAACAGCACAATGACATACAAAACCGAGCTAAAGTGGGGGTTAAAATCATACAATATTCACTTATCAGGAACCTATACTTAATGGTGATGTGTTTAATTGCTCTGCTGTCTATACACATCCTCCAAGTTCCATCCTTCTTAGGCACTAGCAATGCTGGTACAGCACAGGGGCTAAGAGACTCCCTGACATACCCTTTGCTAAGCAACTCTCCCACCTGAGATTGCAGCTCTTGTGTTGCCCTGGGGTCACTTCTATAAGCTGGCTTGTTTGGAAGGACAACCCCAGGTACTAGATCAATGTGGTGCTCAATTCCCCTTAGTGGGGGTAATCCACTAGGTAGTTCAGCAGGGAAAACATCCTCATAGGCTTTC
Organism: Heliosperma pusillum; assembly: GCA_022085475.1. Lineage (NCBI taxonomy): Eukaryota > Viridiplantae > Streptophyta > Magnoliopsida > Caryophyllales > Caryophyllaceae > Heliosperma > Heliosperma pusillum. The sequence continues at coordinate 10,691 of JAIUZE010066629.1, read as the reverse complement.
AGCAAAGCTTGTACCTCCTTAGGCACCCGGTTAGAACCTCCCCCTACCTCCTTGGTGAGGAGGACATAGACTGGTCTGAGATCATTTAACTCTTGCTCCATTTCTGACTCACTCAACAGCAGAACTTCCTTAGCAGCTTTAGTTAGGAGTGGAGGATTCCCTTTCAGGATAAGGGGTAAAGGAGCTAAGATGATTTTCTTCTTCCCAAACCTGAAAGAGTAAGTGTTGTCCCTTCCCTGATGGACAGCATCCCTATCAAACACCCAAGGCCTCCCCAATAGAAGGTGACAAGCATCCATAGACAATACATCACACAAGGCCTCATCAGCATATCCTTTACCAATAGAAAATGGGACAACACATTGTTGATCTACCTTAACTTCAGCCCCCTTGTTCAGCCACCTAAGCTTGTAAGGTTGAGGGTGGTCTTTGGTGGGCAATGTTAGTTTATCCACCAGTGTTTTAGAAGCTACATTGGTGCAACTACCTCCATCCACAATCAGATTACACACCCTCCCTTTTATGGTGCACCTAGTTCTGAAGATCTGGTGTCTTTGATCTTCTTCTAAGGGTTGGGGTTGTGTGTGCATTACCCTCCATGTTACCAGGCTTAACCCAGCATCAGGCTCTATCAATTCCTCACTAGCCTCTACCTTAGGCTCTTCCATCTCATCATCACAGACCAACACTTCATCATCTCCCCAATGAATTACTTCTAGGGTGCTCAGAGCCCTTTTAGATGGACATTCTCTAGCAAAATGTCCATACCCTTGACATTGAAAACACTTCTTGAGAGGGGTAGTCTTCCTTTGGCCTGCCTCAACAGCCTTGCCTTTATCAAGGTTGAAAGGGGTCTTAATAGGAACCACAGGTTCTCTTATCTTGACTCCTACAAAAGGTTTGAAGGTAGGGGTTCTAGCAGGTGTCTTAGAAGCACTGGCCTTTCCCTTCCCCAACTTTTCTACTCTCAAAGACAAGTTGACAGCTTCCTCAAAGGAGTATATATTTTGTAGCCTGACTTTACTAGCTATCCTTTCATCCAAACCTTCTAAGAACCTTGCTATCTTTTGCTCAGATTTCTCAACAACCTCACATTGCAATGTGAGTTGTTCAAAGTCCCTTAGATAAGACTCTATAGGTCTTTGGTCTTGTTTCAAGTGAGTGTGCTTAATGAACATGTCCTGAGTGTAGTCCCTAGAGACAAACTTAGCCCTCATTTTCTTTTTCAGTTTGAGCCATGACTTTACAGGTTCTTTCCCTTCTCTAACCCTCAAGGTTTTCATGTTTTCATACCACAGTGAGGCATAACCTTTTAGTTTCATGATAGCAACCTTAAAAGCCTTTCTATCAGTGTATCCTTTAAACTCAAAGACTCTTTCTACAGACCTTAGCCAATCTAGGAAATTATCAGGGTTCATGCTACCTAGAAAGTCAGGTATTTCTACCTTTATGTCTTTGTCTTGGTGTCTGAGAAGACTTTGATCTGAGCCATCTGAGTCTGACATTTCAAATTGATCTACAGGTTGCCTCCTCCTTCCTCCATGAGGGAAAGGTGCTCCTCTTCCTCAACCTCTGCCTCCCCTTGTATCATTGTCCTGTTGGCCCTCAAGGAGTTCATTGACAGATCTGGAGACTTCCATTACAGTTCTGACAAGACCTTGAACTCTGTTCTCAAGACCTGTGATTCTCTCTTCACTCATGGTTGATTTTTGTATTTTTAATGTAGTTAGGTAAATGAACTCACAAACCAAAGCTCTAATAACCAATTTCCACTGAAGTTATTAAGAAAATAGACAATTCAAGACAATATAAGCTAAGGTTACAGACACTCTCAATATGCTATGTTTTACTTGACTGAATGCAAATGAAAACTGATAGAACCTTAACCAAAGCACAAAGCCAATGGTTGAGGGTTGAGACTCAATCCCAGCACACAGCTAAGGACCCAGGCTCACTTCCAAGCACACAGCAAAGGAAGGTGTTCTCAAGCACACAGCCAAGAGATTTTAAACAGAAACAAGGTTTCAGTTTTTGTGTTTACTTCAAATCTCCTTCATTTTATTAGGAATGAGCCTTTTATAGGCAATTAGGTTACATCTCATACGTCCAACTACATCTAGGGCCAACATTTGCTTTCATACAAGGACAAAATAACAGCTACATAACTGAAATAAAGTAAACTAAACAAAAGAAACAGCTCTGATAGTGACAGCTTCCTTGTTGCCTTGCTACTGCTTTTTATATGATACAGGGTGGACTTTTAGCTTGGTGTTTTGGAACAAACTGAAGTAGTGTTGATCCTTTAAGGTTGAGCATAAAGTCCCTTGAGTTTGCTTGGCCAAAAGAGGAAGGTTTGACAATGACAGCTGAACTGCTCCATGTAAAGGCTGTAACTGGATTGGTAAACTTGGGTTATGTTTTGAGAGGTGTTCCTGGCGTTTTCTGAGGAAGGTTCCCTGGACAAAAAGTTAGTAGACCCTCCCTAGAGTCTTGCCCCATAGTTGGTTTGAAGTCCCTAAGCTTGGAAGTTGCTCTGAGACCCTCCCCAAGGCACTGCTGCTGACTGAAATTTCTGAGGTTTTGTTGGCTTGTTTTGTGAGTCTGTTTTGTGTCTTGGTTGGCCCTGGCTCATGTCATGGCTACCATTGGCTCGTGTCATGGCTGGCTTGCTTGGGCCTGGACTATACAAAGCATTAAGATAGCTTTTGACATAGGGTAAGGTTTGTATTGTATCATGGTTGGACTGATCATAGGTTATTTGGTCTTGTCTTTGAACTTGGCATTGAACTCCTGTTGCAGTTCGCCTCCCAACAACGTCGTCATATCTCCACTAAAACATGCATACAAGCATTAGGGATGCATCTCCTCTTTCCGACATTCCAGTCTAACAAGCAAGGTGGTATAGCCGGGGAATGCGGGTTCATAGCACTTAACGATTAGTGCTCAAATCAAAACATAGGTAAAACCGACTCAAAGAGGGACGTACCAAAAACCGTCACAAAACATCTGATATAAGCGAATGGAATACCATATATTCTAAACATGAATATTTAATGCTATTACGTAAATTTATATGATAAACGAACCATACAAACTATTATAAATGAAAGTATAAGAAAAGAAGTAGAAGGAGAATTACAGGGTGTACCAGCCGGTCAATGGGACCGGCCGCCGGCTACCCGGCTGGCACTTCAGTAACAAATGAAAACCACCAAAAATACCGAGTGTCCCAGCCGGTCAAGGGGACCGGCAGCGGGCTACCCAGCTGGGACTACTAGTCATTAGAGAAAAGAGGAAGGAAAGGGGGGTGTCTCAGCCGGCCGACCGGCAGCCGGTCTGCCGGCTGAGACTTACATAATACCAAACATACGTCAAATTACCAATTTTGCAACAGCCACACTCACAGCCGGTCAGCTGACCGGCAGCCGGTCGGCCGGCTGGGATTACACATGCACGAAAATCACCATCAACAACCCAATAATCATCAACAAACATCAACTATCATCAACAATCATCAACCAACACAAATTCCATAGCTACACATTCAATTCCAACACAAATCCTAACATCAAACTATATTATGTATCTAATAATTGTCACTAGATTTTTAGTAAACATCAAGCAAAGCATTTAAAACATGTATTGATATCGAGTAACCCTTCACCGTTACCTTTGTGCGTCTTCAATCGTCGTCTAGGTCCTCCTCCACTAGGTAGTAATGTTTGTCGGGGTCTTGAAGGTCTCCACCTACAAAAGGACAATAAAAGATGAATATAATTCACCTTTGAGAAAGACGGATAAACTGAAAATGAGAAAGACAGTAATTTTATTAACACAAAAGGTAGAGGACGATAAGAGAGGAAGATTATGATGAAAATTAGAGGATTTGAGTGAGTAATGAAGGAGTAGTGATTAATTTGAGTTGATCCATAAATAGGGTTTAGGGTTTTGGTTACTTGGTGAGGAAGAAGGTGAGTGGAAAAGATGAGGGAGTTGGAGTTATAAGGTGAGTGGAGAAATATGGGCGAAAAGCCCAAAAGTGGCTTAAGGCGTAACTCACACGGAATTTCGAGTAGAGTCCGAATACGAACTCAGCTAAATTAGACACGGGAAACTAAGTTCTAGACTAAATCTAAAATTACGCTAACTAGTATCCGTATAATATTTTTAAAATATAAATAGGGTACATTTGCGGGTGTTACACCTAAGATCATACAATATGAGACGGCTTTCGCGTTTTTTGACATGAACTTAAGAGAGGGCCAAAAGGTTAGCCCTCACGTACTCAAATTGATTGAGCATGTCGAGACTCTCAAATTGCAAGGGGTTGATATTCCCGAACAACTCGTTATTGATCGAGTACTACATTCCTTAGGCAAGATCAAAGCATATGTACAGTTTAGGGTAAATTACAATTTGCAAAACATGAAAACCTCTCTCTATGAATTGCACAAGATGCTTTTGCAAGCCGAGAGAGAAATGAGGCTAAATGTTAGCTCCTCCAAGGATGTACTTGTTGGAGTAAGTGTCCTCAACAATAGTGCGATCACTTAATTAAATCTCGATAATAAGAATACAAAGGAATGATGAATATTATAGTCAACTGGTCAACATAAATCGGTAACGATTGGCTCAATCGAGTTTGACGTTACTATCGTATGACGGTGGTGATCAGTTGATCCCTTGAGGTCACACCTAAAGGACAATCCATAAATCATGAACATTAATTAATTGTATAGTGATACAGATTAATTAATCCCTTAATTTCAACAAGTTTAAAGTGAGAATTATATCTTATTGTAATGTGATTAAATAAGATTCAGTTTAGTAATTTAATTGTTATATTACTAAGAATGCATTATGTTTATGAAACATTTGAGATAAGAGAAATTGGTCGATTATAATTACAAACTGTTGTAGATTATATTAACCAAATATGAGATGACCCATTTTATTTACATGTAATTATAAAATGTGACTTAAAATGTTAAGTCTAATTTATTTGTTATGAAATTGCATTTAAATTAGTTAAATGTACATTTATAAGCCTAATTACATGTTTCATGTCACATGTCACATATGTGACAAATGACAAATTACAAAAATAAAATGGATACCCATTTTATGATATATAACCGGTTTTGGGGGGTATAGGGTAGGATTTAGGTAATCATAATTGTTCTAATTAAGAATTAAACAAAATGATTACCTACCTAAACCTAGCCTTAAGTCTATTGCTTTGTTAAGAACAAAAGCAAAAGGCACCCACCCTTCCCCATGTGTGCTATGACCGGCCATCTAGGGCGATAAGAGGAGTGTTTTTCCCTCTTGTGGTAATTCACTTGATAATACATTAAAAAGATACACTTATCTCTCTTATTCTCCAACTTCTCTCTAAAACCTTAAGAAGTTCATCTTAGAGTTTATATTTTCTAATAACATTACTAGTGTAGTAATAAGAGGTTATTAGATTTATTTTAAGGGATACTACTTTTAATACTAGTGTAGTATTTTAGTAGAGAGTAAAAGGTTTGTCTTGGGTGCAACTTAGAGGAGTGTTCTTATACTAAGAACTTGGAGTTCATCCTTATTTTTAAGCTCAAGAACAAAGTAGGAAGGTGTCCTATTTTGTGCCCAAAATCCGTTCACTCCAATGTAAGGAACAATCTTTTCTTCCTTATTTGTTTTTTATGTTATGCATGCATAAGCTCTATTTAGTTTAAGTGTAAACTAAATATATAATGATATTAGAAATGTCTAATATTGAGTTTAAGAAACTTACAAGCAGTATCAAGAGCCAAGGTAGTTGCATGCATAATCGATTTTTAGTTTTTTCGAGTTATTGTAACTTAAAGAAAACTAGTAATTTGTGTTTTATAAGATAAAATCACAAAGTTATTTGCATGTCAATATATTCTGGTCCTAATATGATTTTATGTCATTTTGATGATTTATGGAAATTTATAGTGCTCAAATATGATTTTTAGTGTTTTTATTACATTTTAATGAGTAAAATGAGGTTTAAAATGCTAAAACTAGTTAGACTTTTCTTCTAACCTTGAAATTTTTACACAATATCACACATGCATTTTACTTACTGTATGTAAAATTTGGTGTGAAGTGGACTTATTTCGTATTATTTATGATTTTTATATGATAAAATGGAATAAATAAAGGTTAGATGGTTACAAATACTTCCCCTTTGAATCTGACTATGAAATTTTAGTATGCGTTCACATGCATGTTTTCCTGTTAGACTGGAAAATCTTAGACTCATATGATTTGTCTAGCATGATTTATGAAGTTTTAATGTAAAAATGGCATAAATAGTGACTTATTTAGAAAATAAAGCTAAAATAAATTTCATGTCAAGAGAAAATTTGTAATTTTTATATAATTATATCTATAAAGTTGAAAATTTAATATGATTAATTTTTGCATGCTTTATGTATTTTATTTGATAAAACCGATAAAGCGCAACCATTTTTCCTAAAAACCGATTCGAAATTTTTAACCATGATTTTTGACATTATGAGTGTCATGGAAATGTTCCAGAATGTACAAAAAATTTAAAATTCATATTTTGAAATTATTGTAATTAAACTTGGATTTATTTGATTAAAATATGATTTTAAAGTCTAATTATGAGCAATTATATAACAACAAGTTGAATTATTGTCAAAAATTGAGTGATGACTAATTTTTGAGGCCTAAATTAGTTGAGATAATTAACTTGGACTTAAATATGATTTAAGTATTGTTTTGTATTTTTAAAGTGTTATTCTCACGCATTTCCGTAAAACCGGGTTTTATTCGATATAAACCGTTAAATAGAGCGATTTGGCATTTAAATGAGCATGTTTTATACATATCATAATGCTTCACTTTTATTTATGAATGTCATATTTTCAATTTATGAATGTCATATTTTGGTTTGTGTAATTTGGAATTATGTAATTTTATCTTAGTATGGCCTTAGTTTTAATCGATATTGCCCGTAATGTAAGGTAATATTGATTCGGCTGTAATTTTTGTGATCTCGTATCACTTTTATTGTATTATTTTATTTTACAAATGTATAATAGAAAATTATTGTAATTTTATTATATATATTTTGTAATTATTTTATTACGGAGTTTCCCAAAGACGGTGCCATTCGGAAAGGAGTTCCGAGAGAGAGACGGTGACCTTGGGAGGCGTGCTTAAGAAGTTAAAGGGACCAAAGGAGTTGGTTTCCGAATTTGTAATAGAATATATGATTTTCTATTCTAGGAAAGGCCATACTAGGAGTTTTATTTTTATGCTTGCATTTTTATTTAATATGTTTGCATGCATTGCCAAATCGCCATAACATGACATGCATATTTTATCGAGTATTCGACCGTGTCAATTAAAATTATCGTTAATTCATCGATTTAGTTCACTTAAACGAGATAGATAATAAATTGACATGACCTCTCATAATAAATAATTGAGATCAAGCCTTACCAAATAGTAGAACCCATGAATCCCAATTTCGCAAGGAAGTAGGCTCGGCTCACCGGGGTGCTAAACTTGTTACGTTGGGTAAGTGGGGTAATAAAGGTTATTATTTCGAATTTTGGATTGAGCTCAACGGAAGTATTCGCGACCGTAGCCGCATGTGTTCCGGGCTTAAGATAAATATTAAAGTAATATTATCGACCGAGAATTCTAATGTAGAATCGATTAAAGAGTTAATCCACCGAATTATGTTAATAAGGGATGAATCGGCTTACCGTGCCCAAGTTGATATGAATTTAGATCTCGGAATCATTTATAATAGTTGGGTAGAGGTCACTATTTAAATGTTAAAACTTGTTTAAAATGTTTACAAGTATTTAAAATGATAAATGTTGACATTTCCTTTATGTCTTAAATTTGTAGTTAACTTTGTACAATCGCAATGGCTAGTACATCCAACACCAATGCTCCAACTCTGACGAATGTCTCATGGCTTCGATTCTTTATGGATCGATGCAAGTTAGAAAAGAATGGCGCAAATTTTGCCGATTAGAATGCGCAACTCCGCTTGGCCGCGGAAGGTGACGACAAGCTTCGTTACCTTACCGAAGCCTCTCCCGAAACACCCAATGAAAGGTCAACCGCCCTTGCAAGGCGAGCCTATGAGGCTTACCAAAAGGAAGCCGCCACGATCAAAAATGTTACACCCTCAAATTTGCGGAAAGAAAAAAAAAAAAATTTAAATACATAACGAAGGGTGTCATAAATAAAAAGGGTCATTACAAAACGGAAATAATATTATACATAAGAATTATACAAGACGGGAGACATATCTCCCGTATAAATACGGAAATAAAAGAGTGTATAATAATATACAATCTAAGAACCGAATATAGGTCCAGGGTAAATACTTCGCTCGCTAGCTCGTCAATGTACCCAAAGTATGCATCACCACCTGTTCGACCGCATTAAATATAAACACGTAAGCCACAGTCAGTGGGGAGTAACTCCGAGTTCTCCCAGCCACGAAATGTCAAGTTTAATAAAACATGAATAACATAAAAGCAATGTATATGGACAATACAAAACTTTAACCTATATGATATGCTTTTCATGTTATGAAACAGATAACTAACAAATAACCTAGCATGTGAAAGCTATCATGTGAAACCGATAATAAACTATAACTCGAGGTAGGGAAGCTGGTATGCTAGCTCAGAGGTTCCCGCTCAGAAATGGCCCTGATACACGCAACCCTAATCATACAAGATATCATATGAATCAGTTAACAACCGGTAATCCAAACTCTATCAACCTTAGCCGGCTTGCATCTCACCTTCTAAGATTCATAGAATCATACAACCATGAAAGACCAATACTTCTACAAACAGGCACAAGTTCTTAGTGACGTCAATAGAAGACTTCTGTAACTCAAGTCTATACCACGAGGTAGGATATACTTAAATATTTAGGCTCAGCGGTCACGCTAATGAACATGGCCAAAATACAAAGCACACATCTAGGCTCAGCGGTTACCTTTAAAACATGGCCCAGATCCCAAGCACATATCTTAGCTCAGAGGTTACCCTAATAACATGGCCAAGATACAACTCTACCCTAATCCTAGACTGCGCAAACCCAGAGAAATGCGGAAAAACATCGCACCCAAGACTCATCACATGAGTACCCCTAAGGAGATCCACCAAAGGGTTGGCTAGTACTTAAGCTGACTCCATTCCCCAAAGTGGAAGCAATGGCAGCCATGCCCCGACTTGGATATAAACCCACCAAGCCGGGACACAAAAGCTATCAGTGGTGAACATATACTCGTTAAAGATAGTACGGCCTATCAATGTCATGGTCCAGGATACTCATTTAGAATTAGAATGGTCAAGACGCCATATACACATAATTCTCTATGGGTACTTAGTCAACACGACACCAACCATACAATAAAACAGTCACGGGAAAAACATCCTATCATGTGACTATTGCATATAAATCATAATCAAATATCATATCGCCTCATATCTACTAAGGCTACTTCATTCATTCATTAAAATAAACCTTACCTGAAGACAAATCCCCGACCCGAGTCCCGCGACGGGTCATCAGTCAAAACGGGGCTGACTAGATCGTAGTTTGACCAAACCCGTTTGGTCAAACCGGCTAGAAACCGAGTCTTAGCCATCGAGGCTTGAACATAAGAATATCACATTCATTTCATGCTATTTCATTCAATTTCTAACATGTGAATTATTAATTCATACGAAAAACCGCTTGACTTAAAGGACTCCAAATAAACTATATCTCGTATTATAATTTCTACCATGGTGATAAATAATACATATTGCAAACCCTTTTAATTAAATAATTTTCTTTAAATTTCCCACTTGCTAATATTACAAAACACGATAAAATAACAATACTCAAAAACCGTCACAAGTCCAAGGGGACCCACGGTTCATTTTGGACCGGTTTTGGTTATCTTTTCTAAAACCGTTTCTTAATATTTCCCGCATGCTTAACATATTTAAAACCCATCAAAACAACAACTAAACAATCAAGTATCGACACAAACCACAAGGACCAAACACGGACCAACCAGACCGGACTGGACCGGGTCTGAACCGGCCTGAACCGGCCTGGTTTGGCCCGGTTTTCCAGCCACCAAAACAGCCACCACCGGCCACCACCAACATCCACTCTAAATTATTTCTAACATGTTTTAATTATCAAACAATCATTTTAACAACCATCCATACCAAAAATCATGATTATAAACAAATCATTCAAATATGTCAAGAACCAAAACATGTTATAAAAATTCCATACAACATACAAATCATTACTAATTATCATGCTATTACCAACAATCATAAATAACAATAATATGAACAAAACAAAAGGTATGTAACATTAATTCGTCGAGTAACTCGGAATCGTTACCTTAGCTAGTAAAAGCAATTAGCACCAAAATAAGAAGTAAAGAAAAACCCGTCTACTAATCTTCTCCTAATATATACGAGTCACCAAACTCGTCTTCAAAATCTTCCCCTATAAGAAATGACAAGAATAATATTATTAGAATTAAAACTTGATTTTCCATAATTAAGGTGTTGAAAACGATTTTGTCGGAATTGGAAATAAAACGTACTTGAAGATGGAGAGCGAAGAGGAGATCTTTGAAATATAAGTTAGGACGGATT
>JAIUZE010066627.1:0-15767 GCA_022085475.1 Heliosperma pusillum | reverse complement strand
TATTCCAAGATCCTGGCCAGGTTTAGACTAGGACCGTATTATTATCGTCGTGCTACCAGGAGGAAAATAGTCTACATAGGCGAAATGTAAGCATCGCGTATGAGTTCAGGGAAATGTGATCCCGTGGATGCCTTTAATCATACTTGCCATGTACACGATGCTAGTGCGTTTCATTTACCGTGAGAGTTGTCGTCTTGTGTCGTTCTTTGAATGCGTGATTTCATGATATTGTTCATGGTCATTGCACGATTGGACACCGTCAATGTCTTGGTTCGTGAATGGATGATAATATGTTGTATTTATTGTGATCATCGCATGACTTGACTTGGTTTGTCTGTCGAGTCTCAATCTTATCAATCTTATACCGCTAACGGTGAGATGCAAGCCCTAGTGAGCGTATTCGATTGCCTAAGAGTGTCTTTCCCGAGTCTTTGAATATCATGATGGATTCGGAATTGTGCCTCTTATGTTCTTATCATTATCTATAGAATTGCCTATCCATTCTTATCGCAACTCACATGTATATATATATGCATGCTTTACTTTTGTATTTCCTTATATGTACGTTTAATGTGATATGGCTGGGAGAACCCGGAGTTACTCCCCACTGACTGTGGCGTTCATGTTTTTCATGAATGAACAGGTTGCTTGCTTGGATGCCTTTTTGGATATGATGTTTTGGGGTTCGGGTGTGAGCTAGCGGGCGTTGTCCCTGGAAGTTTTCACCTCTAGACGATATTAGCTAGTTTTGCTAAACACTTGTTCTTTGCTAACATTTTAAGAGACCCCGTCTCTTTGTTGTATTTCCGCTTTTAGTTGTAATACTTGACACTCCTCGTCTTATTTAACTTGTATGTATAAAAGTTTTTTTAAAATTACCTATTTCCGCTATATAATTCACATGCTTGTATGTTTTATATTTCCGCATTTGCGAGGGATGTCACAAGAGACGCGTTTGAAGTAGTAAGTTGTGATGGTCGATTAAACCATGTTACTTGGGGATTATGAATATGAGTGATAACCGGTTAGAAGAGATACGACGGTGATTCTTTAGGATGTTAATGATGACATTTTGTTTGGTATTCTACCTTGTGAGCCATAGGAGTTGAAAAGATACTAGTATGAGGAACTCCTTGTTAGTTTTTTGGTTTTGAAACCTTTGAGGTTGTGTTGGATAATGGAGTTCCAAGAATGTTATTATGTTTGACTGACAATTCCGCATTTGGGAATCCGTGTAATATGAAAGGATGGATGAATCGGGTCGTAGTCGATTTGTCGATTTGAGGTGTACCTTATTTTGATGATTTGTGGTATGATGGTCCCTCATGAGAGACCTTTGTAGAGGAATAATTAAGTTGTTTTACTATCGCCATGAGTTTGGAAGGAGAATTTCGTGGTTTAAACCTTATACCTTTACTCGTACCATTATCTGTTTCCATTTTCATCCTTGCAAGATTTTGTCAAGATTGATCTTTAAGAGATCGCATGCTCACTTATTTCTTACTCGTATTTCTTCATAATTCTATTATCTGCTTCGTCTCTTGCTTATGACCTCGTTATTTTCAGCGTTCCTCTATTGTAATCTCGTGCCTGATTATTCTCGTGTTCTCCTTGAGATTCCTTATCGTTCCCTAACTCGTTGCTGGTTTATCTAATTTTCTCTAGTGGATTGAATGTCTCATTTCTTTGGCTTACAGGATCAATGAAATGTATTTTGGGATTCTTGATCTAGAATATGTGCCTTTGATTTGAGCAAATTTCATGTTGTATTTGATCATGGGAAATATAACTTAAGCTCTAGGATGGATCCTAATAGTGATGATGTATCCTCTGTTGGTGGCTTAGTTTTTTCGAGTTTGATGTGGTGGTGTTAATTCGAAGTTCAAGTTATTGGAATGATAGTTTAGTTTTGTTTATTATCATAATAGTTGCCTTGGAGATCGTTTGGGAATTAGAGGCCTCTGAGTGTGGGATTCTAAAAGAGACTTTACTTTACGGTAATTAAGACTGGTAACTAAATTTTGAGGAATATTTTCGTAAGTGAAGATCGTTGCATCTTTAGTTATAGATGAGTTGGATGATTTGAATAGTTGTATCATCACCATGTGCTTGGCCATATAGGCTTTGGAAATTGTACTTGATCTCTCTTGAGATTTTGTGGTTTGTTACTGAGAAATTCCTTTGAGTTTAGAATAGTGAGCCATGGAGTGATTCGAATCGGAGAATTGGAGTGGTGAGCCCATTCATCATATGATTGGTGGTAATTATGCTTTTCTAGATATGATTATCTATGCTTGTGGATTCGAGTGTAATAATTGATTGGACTAAAGATGTTCGAATATATTTAGGAAACTTTCATGTGGATTAATTGATTGTGGATTTTCCCTTGTCGATAGACCTTAGTTAATGCTAGTTAGATACTAGATATTTGGGTTCGTAGTTTGACCTGGTGATTGTCAAGGATTTTGTAGGATCTAATGATTGGAAGCGGTTAAGGTATGACCGGGATGAGTTACATTCTCTTGAGGTCTAGCTTATTAGCGATGTTTGTGATGTTAAATGGATAAAGCCCATAGAATGAGGTGGTTACGGTTTGGGTTTGGCAAAAATGCCCGAGAAGTTGACCATGATGATTTTTGTATTTGAGTGGAGTGTTTAGTTCTTAGGTTTCTCACTCTTTGAGCGAAAGCTTTGCCGTTCATTTCTCTCTTATCTATCTTGTCATGCTCTCTTTCGGAAATAAACCATATCTTTGTATATCTTTCATCTGTCGTTGCCCTTCTAGTTGGCCTTCTATCTAATGGCTGCTCTTAGGACTTAGTTCTTGATTTCGCTCACGTTCTTTTCGATAAGCCTTTTTGTTTTGTTTTACCCGTTGTGTTTATCTTTATTACCATGATTGTGAGTTTAATGCTCAAGTTACTTTTATGTGTGTGCAATATATGGTTGTCTTGAGTTTGCGAGCTGAGAAAATTTTCAAATTTTCACGATGGGTTTCGAATTTATATCCTTTTAAAAGAATCTTAGAAATGAATTTTCTACTTTCATTTTTCGAAAATGGATTAATGTTGCTCTTATTCTGGATTTTGCGTTTGGTTGGATGCTAGAACTTGTTATTGGAGACGTCTAATGACTGGTTCTGTACTTATCAACGTATGCTTTAATTTTAATCTTGTCCTTACTTTGGAATGCTAGTGTTCTTGTGTGCACGACAAGAACAATTTCGTTCCACAGAAAAAGACTGTTACCTTCGAAAACTTTTCCAATACCTTTTTGGAAAATGTCGTGTTTTTGAAATACATTTCTTTGTAAATGTTTTGCATACCAATTTTGAGAAAACGTTTGGTTCTTATAACTTTTGTTTTCTACTTTCAAGTTTCGAGGACGAAACTTTTTAAAAGGTGGGATGATTGTAACACCCCAGATTTTATAATAATGAATAATTTACTAAAGTCGTAAATTTTATAAATTCGTCTTTTACTTTTATTAGTTAAAATATTTTAAGTCGATAATTTATGATTTCGTGGCTTTAAATTAATGTTAAATAGAATTTAAATTAGTTGGGTAGAAACTGTCGCATTACAGTCCGTTATGCGTTCATAATCGTATTCTACGCGAATATCCAAGTGAGTCGACCCAATATGAAATTTTGGCCTTCTATTACTCACCTTATCAAACATAAACTCATTATCCCTCCTCCTTCCTTCTAAAATTTCACCAACATTTCTCCTTCTTCTTCTTCTTCTTCCTCAAACACAAAACACCATTAAAACTCCATCACTTTATAATTTTAAGATGGAAGTCATTTCTCCGTCTCTCAACGAAACTCGACAATGTTTATATAAATCTTATCCTCTTATCTTCCCCTTCATTTTCATAACACAAAATACCCATTTACTCCAACTTTTTATAAAACCCAATTTCTAGATCTAAACTTAAGACGAGCATAACTTCTTCGTTTCTTAACGTAATTCGATTCCGTTTAATGTTTCAGAATCCTCTCACCGTCCTCTTTCTTTCTATCCAATAAAATATCGAAACTTTTAACCTTCTTTTAAGACCGATTTCCAGAAATTTTGGTTTGAACTACTACATTATTTGTCGGAAAAAAGGTGGACTTTGAAGATTTTGGGTCAAGGGATTCGTGTAGATTGATGGGTAGCTTGGGAATCGAGGATTTGAAGTTCTAATCGAGGTAACGTTGATGGGTTACTCGATATCAATATATGTTTAAATGTTTTAATTGTGGTTTTAGTTAGGAAAGATACAATCTTTGCCTTAATTTCATGAGGAAACTTGCTTGTTGTTATTTCATATGAGTGAATTCATCTTCTATGCTTATCTTTCACTAATCCTATGCTAAGTTACATTCAAGTTGTTAATTGTGTTTATTTTATCATGTTTGGACATAAGATGGGTATTAAATGTTCCTTGGCTTGCTTGAATTGACTTTACCCAATGATTGGTGATGATTATTGTGCATTAAATGTGGATTGATGTTGGTAAATGTTGTTGGTAAATGTTGTTGGAATTGAATGAGTAAGAGTTCGGTTGTTGTTGAAGTTGAATGTCGTGTTTATGTGTCCCAGTCGGCTGACCTGCCGCCGGTCAGCGGACCGGCTGGGAACTCGTCTGATGTGAAATGGTTATTTTGAGGATTTTTGGCATTGCGTAAGTCCCAGCCGGCCGACCGGCCGCCGAGCCGACCGGCTAGGAAACCCCCTTAAATCCGTTGGATTTTCGTAGGACTGAGAGTCCCAGCCGGCCACACGGTAACCGGCTATCCGGCTGGAACTCCCCCTTTTTCCACTTTCTTCTTTTTCTCTCACTTGGCATGTGACCCCAGCCAGGTAGCCGGCATCCGGTCACACCCACCGGATGGGGATCCTCTGTATTTTATTGTGGTTGTTTTGTGTTGCTGAGGTACCAGCCGGGTACCTACCGGCCGGTCACTTGACCGACAGGCACCCCCCCGTAACTTCGTTCTCAATTCTTTTCCACTTGACTTCACATGTAATAGTTTGTATGCTTTGTTTATCATATAAATTGACGTAATAACATTAAATATTCATGTTTAGAATATATGATATCGCACTTGATTATATCACATGTTTTGTGACGGTTTTGAAATGTTGTCCCCTTTTGAGTCGGTTTTACCTTATGTATTTGATTTGAGGACTACTCGTTGAGTGCTTTGAACTCTCATTTCCCGGCTACACCTTATCCTCGTTAGACTGGAATGTCGGAGCGATGGGGTGTATCCTTGATGCTTTTATGCATGTTTTAGTGGGGATATTACGACGTTGTTAGGAGGTGAACGCGATATGTTGATCGACCCGGTCGTCAAATATTGTATCCTTGCGAGGTGGTTTCATTGCATGTAGCGTACTAGCTTAAATTTTGACTATAGATCTCTTTCTGCCTCTTTCGTGTGGTTTAGCCGAATTTAGGGTACTCGACGTCTTTGTATGATCGAGTCTTGGATGTGGAACGTCATACCACATATCGAATCGGGAAATGCCTTATCCCGAGAGTCTGACCAGGTTTAGACTAGGACCGTATTATTATCGTCGTCTTACTGGGAGGAATAGAGTCTTGTGTGTACGAATAGCCTTATCGTACACGGTTCAGGGGAACGCCTTACCCCATGGACATGTTTGTCTGGGTCATGAGTATACGAAACGCCTTATCGTATGCGGTTCAGGGAAACGCCTTATCCTGTGGACTTCCATTGACTTGTCTTGCTATTGTACATAATGCTAGTGCGTGTCATTTACCGTGAGAGTGTGTATGCTTATGTTTGACCATATGATGGATTGTATACTTGATTGATTGGATGCCTATGATTGGTTTGTATGTCGACTCCCAAACCTTCTCAAGCATATGTCGTTAATGATGAGATGCAAGCCCTTAGTGTTCTATATGGTTGCCAAAGGGATTTTTCCCCGAGTCTTGTATTGCATGTTGATGATGGATGATGGTTTCCTTTACTCGTATAACGTTATTATCATGATGTTATTCTCACATCCGGCATGATATATATGTTTGCATGATGACACATGTTTATATGCTCGTTTATCTGCGTTTTGATGTGATATGGCTGGGAGAACCCTGAGTTACTCTCCACTGACTGTGTCATTCATTTTTAATGAATGAACAGGTTGCAGGTTGGTGTTTGCATGGGGTTGTGGCGAGTGAGCTAGTGAGCGTTGTTCTTACGACGATTCAGCCTTAGCGTGTAGTTTGTATTAGTTTTGTATATTAACTGTGTTTTATCAAGGGATCGATGTCCCTTGTATTTATTAAAGATACAATTTGTATAAACGATTTATTAAATTAAATTTTGGTTTTATATTATAGTGTGACATTCGCGGTTTGCTTTTAAAGTTTTCAAAATCTCGTGTTTCCCGCTGCAAATCTGTGTGTTTACTTTACTACGAAATCGCTGGGTGTCACATTAAAGATATGAATTTCAACTTGATAGACATTTTTCTTTTGTACTTGAACACAAATTTTATAACCATAGAGCAAAAATAACACGACTCTTGTAAATATAGCTTCCCATATCCATTTCGCAAGATGAGAACAATCCACTTTATTTGCGATTTTTATTTCATTTTATTTTTTTGGGAATAATATAGGATATGTTGATCAAACTACATTTTTGTGACAATCATGACCGTCAAAGGCATGTTCACACCACAAGGTACCCAAGGTGAACTCCAAGTTGAACTCAACTTGTAAAAAAGGCACATGTATTAACCATGCAAGTGTTAAAACACCTAACTCAAATATGTGAACTACATTTCTAAACTAGAAAATATCAACTAAATTCATGAAAAAAATGAATCAATTCCACCATGTTTATTACTAAAATGCAACTACATGACTAAATGTAACTAAAATGCAACTATAGACCACCACAATGAGATAAAACCCTTCCCCCACACTTGAACATGACATTGTCCTCAATGACAAAATAAGGGATGAGAGAAAAAGAAAAAGGTGGGTATAGAAATTACCGAGAAAAATAGAGCATCCAAACTTGCAATTGCACTCTCATCATCATCCTTATAGCATCAATTGGTGGACTCAAACTAATTTATTTACATTCAAATGCACACACCAAAACATTAAAACCATGTTGCCTCCCGTAAGCGCTGGTTTAATATCCCGCACGACGCATGTTCAAGCTTAAGAACCAAGTATGGGGTCACACATCACTACCCCTTCAATAAGAAAATATCATTCAGTTAAGAGCGGAGCATGTCAATGCCCTTAGGAGAAGATCAGACGAGCTAGCAAAAGAATTGGTTAAGACTTTATAACAACTTGTAATAAAAAGAAACCATACACGACTCATAATTATATAAGCATGCACAACATACTCATCATGTCCTTTGGGTATTTCAAAAATAGTCATGGAGTCATGGTATATTTGTTTATGAAATTGGATCATTCTAATTAAGTTGTTCTTTTCCCTACCAATCAAAAGTGTCATCCAAATCCCATAAGATATCACCCAAGTCACCACTCAAGGCTTTGTCATCAAATTGCGGGGGTAAATTGAAATCTACTTTGGGTTCACTATGAGACAAAAATGAACAAATCAAAGTCATTACTCTCTCCCTCCTTATAACTTTGAGCACTCGCATCAAGAATAAGAGGCATAGGGTAATCATTATTGTTCACAATATCATTTGGACTTGATTCAAACCTTAGTGAGGTGTCAAAACAAGGGACAATATCAATAGTTGAACTAGTTATTTCTAATTGTCGGGAATTCTCCAATAAAAGATCAAGAATATCCCATTTTTCTTCATGGCTTAAATAAAAGAACCCACCCGAACATTGTACTTGCACATCTATTTGAGTCTCTTGGTTGAAATTATAGTAAACCCCAATCCAAAATCCTTGACTCTTTGTTAGATATGGGTGCTCTAACAAATGCTCTTCGAGCCTTTCAAAGTAGTGATAAAATAATTCATGCTCTTGTTGGGGGAAATGGAAGTACATTTTCTAAACTAAAAGACAAAAGACCCTTAATTAGAACAATATTTATAAGAAATATTACACACACACAAAAAAACAATGCCTTCCTCGGCAACTGCGCCAAAATTTGGCTAGACTTATTGTTAGTCTCCAAATTAATATTTTTATCCACTACAAACTCAAACTAGTAGTAAGTGTAAGTAGGGGTCGATCCCGCAAGGAAGATCTATGTTTAACGTGTGTTATGTAAATAGTTCTAAGGTAACTAAATTGGGGGGTATTTGTGATTTGAGTCTAATCTAGCAAAGTAAAATATTAAAAGATTGAAGTAAATCAAATTATAAAAAGATATTGGGTCTTACAGTTTGCACAAATGAGTTAGGTTTGATCATTGATTCTTTTAGACTGTAATTCTCTTAAATACTTTCTTGTTAAAACATACTCCCTCCTATTCATGGTATTCTTCTCTATTTTCTTTTTCGGTTATTCATGTTTTCTTCCCTATTTCCTTTTTCGGATGTGGGGTAGTGTGTTTTGTGTGGTCTAAATTCATTTGTGTGTGGGGTAGTGTGTTTTGTGTGGTTAAAATTCATTTCCTTAATCTAAGAGCCAAAATGAAAGGGGAAGAATACATTGAATAGGAGGGAGTATGTTTCTACTTCTCCTTACTTTTAGTTATTCATTGCAAAAGCGCACATAGAGTCATAAACAACCCTCATGGTGATGACAATCTAGTCCAAGCGTATCTAAATTCAATCGTACCATAGGTTATAATTAGGGAAGCCAACAAAGATGAACAACTGAATACACAAGCGGTTATACACTTTAATTCATATGATAAATATTCCCCTACAATTCAACAACGATGAAAAGCATACAAATTGATGAGCTATAGTTGCTACCAATGTCTAGGTAAGTGAACAAAAGATTCAAATTCCTAAACTAGCAATAGATTAGAGATAAGACAAACTGGGTGATCAAACTAGCAAGAACTATCAATAATATTAAAAATGAATTAAGAATATAAATCAATATTCAAGAGATAATAACAAAGAATAAAAGAGTCTTAAAAAACACTAGTTTATTTGCTTCAATTGCTTGACCCAAGATGAGAAAGTTAGCCTTCCATAAAAAACGTAAACAAACTATAAACTAGAGCTTGTTTTTAATGTTTCTAATGATTTAAAGGTGGATGAAGTGTGTATGATTTGATCAATACTATCTTCTTATATAGGTCTTCAAAGAGAATCTTCATAAAGCCTCATAAAGTGTGAGCATAATTGCCGAATTAAAGAAGAATTCGAAGAGTCGTCAGAATCCAATACCGTGCCGCGCCCCGCGGCTTTTTGCCGCGCCTAGCGGCTCTCTTTTGCGATACTTCCTATTATTCTCTTGCTTTCGCGCTTTGACCTTCATCTTTGGGCCTTGACTTGTCTTTAATCCACAATTTTTAACTCCTATTAACCCATTATTTGGCATGAATATAATTAGTCCAAGACATAAGTGTAAAAATGTCCAAGTCACCTCCCAAATTAAAATGCGATTCTCGAACATGACACCTACGCATTAAACCAAAATTGCTTAGAAACACATCCAAACAATGCAACTACTACCAAAATGCATTAATGAGCTAACATAACTTTAAATAGCATATGCCAAGGCTAAAGTAACTAAGAATTGGGTAGATAAAGACGGTATAGAGCCGTCACATCAAGCACTCACATTATCACATCAAATAGGAACACAACCAACGTTCACACCATAATCAGATAATTGTTGCTTAAGCCAAAGTAATTGAGAATATACTAAGGCTGCAACATTATATTAAGCTTCTGCAGTAGCTAAGGCGACTAGATTTTGCTTCTTTTACCCCCATGATATGATGCATGGTCCAACAAATGTGATAATGCCATATGTACTTTTTCTATCGTGTGAACAAACTGCATAATCTGCGTCTGAATACCCTGTGAGATCAAAATTACATTCATGAGGGTACTATAGATATAGTTTAGTCGTACCAATAAAATACCTTAAAACTCTCTTAACTGCCATCATATGTGATTCTTAGGGCACGATTGAAATCGAGCACTAACACGTACACTAAACATTGTATATGTTCTACTTGCAGTTCAATAGAGAAGTGAGCCAATCATACCTCGATAAGTTGTCTCATCGACAGACTTACCATCTTCATCTTTAGTTAATTTCTTATCCGTGACCATAGTAGTGGCTATAAGATGAGAATTTTTCATACCAAATTTTTTGATTAGCTATTTGATGTATTTTTGTTGGTGTATCATGATACCTTCTATGTTTTGTTGTATTTGTAGTCCAAGGAAGAACTTGAGTTCTTCCATCATGCTCATCTCAAATTCTGTGGTCATTAACTCTGAAAAATAATCACAGAATTTATTATTAGTTGAATCGAAAATAATATCATCTACGTAAATTTGTACAACTAATATATCTGACCCCTCGGATTTCAGGAATAAAGTTTTATCGACTGATCCTCTTTTAAAATCGCTTTGAAGTAAAAATTTTGACAATCTGTCGTACCAAGCCCTTGGTGCTTGTTTCAAACCATATAACGCTTTATCTAGTTTAAAAACATTGTTTTGTTGATATCCAAAATTCCGGGGGTTGCTCAACAAATACTTCTTCTTCCATATATCCGTTAAGACACGGTCTTAACGTCCATTTGAAATAATTTAAGTCCTTTGTGAGCTGCAAATGCTATTAATAATCTAATAGCCTCAAGACGAGCTACGGGAGTGAAGGTTTCATCGTAGTCAATCCCTTCTTGTTGATTGTATCCTTGAGCAACCAATCTTGCTTTGTTTCGTACAATAACTCCCGTATCATCCAACCTATTTCTTAACACCCATCTAGTACCAATAACTGATCGTTCCTTTAGTCAAGGAACTAAGTGCCAAAATTTGTTCCTCTCATATTGTTGTAATTCTTCTTGCATGGCAACGATCCAGTCTAGTTCAGTGAGGGCTTCCTTGATGTTCTTTGGTTCAATGGTAGATAGGAAGGAATAAAAGGAGCAAAAGTTGTTCAGCGATCTTCGTGTTTGAACACCCTTTCTTAAGCTACCAATGGTTGAATTCATTGGATGCGAATATTTATATTTCCACTTTGTAGAAGTCTCAGGCACTTTTTTATTAGACTTTGAGGTAAAACCTTCAAATGTTTCGGAATCAAGGGTTTTTCCCCATGAATTCAATCCCGAGGTTATAGGTGAATCAGGTCTAACTCTGGATTCACTACTCGGATTTGAATTCAAGGTTATAGCATCATCAACTATAACTTTGGTACTTATCCCTTGTTTTGAGAGGAAGTTATAGTACATCAACTACAACTTCATCTCTCTTTCCATTATCATTTGAAAGAGTCTCAAACTCATCATTTCTGCATTCGATCTCCTTTTCTTCTTCATCCAACTCTGGAGGATCATCCTTAGACGATTAAAAATCAAGTTCATTTTCATCTTCCTCACCATCCTGTATAGTCTTATCGAAAGAATAATTTTCATTAAATATAACATGAGCACTTTCTTCAATGCATAATGTTTTTTTGTTAAAATCTTTATAGGCCTTACTATGATCAAAATAGCCAATAAAAATAGCATCATCACTCCTAGGTTCAAATTTGCTTAACCTATTTTTGCCATTGTTATGAACGAAGCATTTAGTCCCAAAGCACCGCAAGTGGGATATATTAGGTTTTGGACCTCTAAGGAGTTCATAAGGGGTTTTCTTTAAAATAGTTTTGATCATAGCGCGGTTATGAATATAGCACGAAGTACTAATGGCCTCAGCCCAAAAGTTACGAGGTAGACCACTACATAAGAGCATCGTTCGAGCGATATCCTCCAGGGTTCTATTCATACGTTCAACGACACCATTTTGTTGTGGGGTTCGTGGTGCAGAAACGTTTTGTCCTACACCATTAACCTTACAATATTCTATAAAAGCTTGATTATCAAATTCGGTGCCATGATCCATACGAATTTGTAACACCCCGACCCAAACCTTGGGTCGGGAGCGGTCACTCATGATAGCTCTCCAGGCTGTGTACATGGCCCACAGATCAACACGGGTCCTTTCCAGCGCATTTTGTCCTCACTCATGCGCATCCCGGGAACCTTCCCAGGAGGTCACCCATCCTAAGACTACTCTCAGTCAAGCACGCTTAACTTTTGAGTTCTTTTGCATGGATGACCAGAAAAGAAAGTGCACTTTGTTGATATGAGTAGTACTTTCAATCCCTTTAAACACTAGTCATTTAAGCCTATCAATGGACCTCTTCAAATAACGTGGGGTGTTACAATCACCCCCACTTGAAGAACGCAACGTCCTCGTTGCGCCTGGGAGCATAACCGCTAACCCAGAATCCTCCCCCGCTAGGTGGGTGATCACAATGAAGCGTATAACAACTGCCTCCATCACCGCACGGTCGCAGGGTTGCTCTGATACCATTTGTAACACCCCGGCCCAAACCTTGGGTCGGGAGCGGTCACTCATGATAGCTCTCCAGGCTGTGTACATGGCCCACAGATCAACACGGGTCCTTTCCAGCGCATTTTGTCCTCACTCATGCACATCCCGGGAACCTTCCCAGGAGGTCACCCATCCCAAGACTACTCTCAGTCAAGCACGCTTAACTTTTGAGTTCTTTTGCATGGATGACCAGAAAAGAAAGTGCACTTTGTTGATATGAGTAGTACTTTCAATCCTTTTAAGCACTAGTCATTTAAGCCTATCAATGGACCTCTTCAACGAACGTGGGGTGTTACAAAATTACTCTTGATAGTTCGTCCATCTTACCATTGGTATCCTTACCTTCCGCTTGTAACCTTTTTTGTGGATGCCATACCCATTTGTTTGTGGTATATTATACTTGGTCGGAAGAACTTTGAATTTTGTGGAATATTAGTGATTGTTAGAATGAATTTGTGATTTGAGGAAAATGGTGTAGATCTAATTTCACCCTATAGTGGTGAGAAATGGTATCCTTGAGGAAAGTGTGGTACGGTATGTTTAATAATTTTAATGTGTAAATGCTTGCCATGAGTTGTGTGTAAATAGTTCATGATATTCGATGGTGTAAGGTTGAATGAGTTGGCTATGACTTCTTAACCCATTAGTGATTTAATCTTTTGAACTTAGGAGTTTAGTAATATTAGAGTGTATTGAGGATCATATCTAAATTGGAGCTAGTTGTTCTAAGTGAGAATATTTGGATGATACCATGCGGTGTAAAATGCTTTTGAGACTAAGTGACTTTTTGTGGATTCTAGTGTATGTGTTAGAGTATACGCTTGGTGGAAAAGTACTTGGCTATAATTCTTGAATTTAAAAATATGATCTTATATCATAGTATCGGAGACTTGGTTGAGGTAGTAAGTCGTCGCGATTGATTAAACCATGTTACTTAAGGATTATGGTCATGAGTGGAATCTGATTAGATTGGCTATGTCGGTGATGCCTTATGATGTTGATAATGACGTTCTGTTCGGTGTTCTATCTTGTGGGCCATAGGAGTTGAAAAGAGATTAGTATGGAAAATTCCTTATTGGTTCTTCGGTTTTTGAAACCTTTGGGAATGTGTCAAATTATGGAGTTGAGAGAATGTTATTATGCTTAAGTTGCAATTCCGCAATTGGGAATCCGTGTTATATGAAAAGGGCGGATGAATTGGGTTGTAATCGATTTGTTAAATCTAGGTGTACCTTACTTTGATGATTGTGGTACGATGGTCCCTTGTAAGAGACCTTTGTTTGGGATGAGTTGCTTACTATCACCCTAAGTCTGAAAGGAGAAATTTTGTGGATTAAACCTTAAACCTTTACTCGTGCCATCATTCCTTTTCATTTCCATTCTTGAATGTTTTTGTCAAGATTGATCTTTAAGAAATCGCATGCTCGTATCTTCTTTCCTACTCGGATATCTTCATAATTCTATTATCTGCTTTGTCTCTTGCTTATGACCTCGTTGTTTTCAAGCGTTCCTCTCTTATAATCTCGTGCCTAGGTATTCTCTTGTTCTCCTTGAGATTTCCTTATCGTTCCTAACTCATTGCTGCTTAATCGTTTCTCTAGTGGTTTGGATAGCCCGTTGTAAGGCTCAGAGAGTAAGTGTAATGTATTTTGGAATTGTTTAGTTAGAATATGTGTCTTTGGATGGAGCAAATTTCATGTTGTATTTGATCATGGAAAATAGGACTTAAGCTCTAGGATGAATCCTAATAATGATAATGTATCCTCTCATGGTGATTTTAGATTTGGAGTTTGGTATTGTAGTGTTATTTTGAGAATTGAGTGGATCATGAAAATAGTTCGTTGATGTTGGGTATTATAACGGTTGCTTGGGATATCATTTGGGAATTAGATGTCTCTAATTGATGGATTCTAAAAGAGGCTTTGCTTTAGGGTAATTAAGTCGGTAACCAAAGTTTGAGGAGTATTGTCGTAAATGAAAATCGATTCATATTGAGTTTTAGATGAACTATATGATTTGAATGGTGGTCTGATTGCCAAGTAATTGGCCATTTGTGGTTTGGACTTAGTAACTCTCTTTTATTCTTAAGGAATCATAGTTTGAGATTGAGAAATGTTCGTTGCAAGCTTTTGATAGTGAGTGCTCAGTTGTTATGGATTATAGAGATAGAATGGTGAACCCATTTATCTTGAGGATTAGTAACAACCATAGTTTGCATTTGTGACTATTTATATTTGAGGCTTCGAGCGTAGTAATGATCGAATTAAGGATGATATGGCATATTAAAGAATCCTTATAATCGATAATAGATTGTGGATTTTCCCTTGTCATGAGAATTTGGATGAGACAAGTTGGATCTTAGATAATTACGTTGTTGCGTTGATTGTGTTTTGACTTTCGAGGATGAGAAAGTTCATTGTAAATTTAGGTTAATGAGTTTTGGAATAGATTGGATCAGAGGATTTTATGGTAAGGACCGTTCACTTTGTGGTTGTTAGTAGATATGGTCCCCTAGGATGAGATTTCTTTGGTTAGTGGTCTCAGATAGAGTATGATGAATCTAAGGATTTTATAGTACGTTAAAGGGCCTCTCCTGCTGATTACAATCTATGGACCCTAGTCGATGCTAATTAGGTTTGAATGGTTAAGTTGATGACTTGAGGTCTCGTGGTTATGAAGGATTTCAGTAGAAATCTAATGATTGAAAATGTTGAGGTGTAACTTGGGTAAATTACATCCTCTTGTGGATTAGAGTATTAGTAGAGTTAGTACTATCGAATTCTTGTAGATCTTCGTACCGATTTTATCGTGATCTTCCTATCCTTAAGAGTTCAATTTGTTTCATTTTTGAGTGTTTAGTATATATTTTGTTACCCTGAATTGTGTGTGAGATGTACGAGTCGCTCTATGTACGTGTAATGTCTTGTTATTTTGATTTTATCTTTGAGAAAACCTTCAAATCTACATATTGTATTTCTAATTTAACTTTTCAAAGAAGTCTAAAGATGGATTGTGTACCCTCTTTTTTGAGAAAATAGATTTCTTTTGTTTTTATATCCGGATTTTGCGTTTGGTTGGATGTTTGGACTTGTTATTGGAGACGTATGGTGACTAGTCCTGCACTTACTAACGCTTGTTTTGATTTTCGATTTCACTATTTCGACATTGATTGATTTTTGATAGCTAGAGTTCTCGTTCGCGACGGGCACCCTTGTGATTCGTAAATAAAGTTTCTCACTTGTGAAAAATTTCCTTAAACCGTTTTCGAGA